>PVKP010037192.1:0-21842 GCA_004027715.1 Plecturocebus donacophilus | reverse complement strand
CTCACACACACACACACACACACACACACACACACACAATTCTCTGTCTTCTTGGTCTTTGCTTACTTTTTCTCCACTTGTTGCTGACTGTTATTACAAACCCCACCCAAGGGGGCAAGGCCTTAGGCTTTGTTCGTGGACATACTCCCATGTCGGGAGCAACATCTGCCTGTGCAATGTTGCCAATAGCAGTCCCTGAAACTTAATTTTACCGTTTGCTAAAGCTTTATTTTCAACTCTCTTTTGCCCCCTTAGATGACACTTTTGTAAGTAAAGATGTGTTAAAATTAACCCAAGGGTGATTCCAGGGGAAAAAGATATTATGATTTAATAATATGTCACCTGAGGAACTGGAGTAAAAAGAAGAAGGTCATCCAGTCTTCCAAGGTAATCTTTGTGGTAAAGAATGGATAATCTATCACAGTAGTAGATAAAAGAAAAAAAAAAATCTAATGGAGACCAGATGGAATAGGTTGGGAACTGAGTGTTGGTATACAAGTCTCACTCCTGTCTTTAAATCTGTTGACAAAATCATCGTCTCCTTGCCATGTGTCTGTTCATAAGTGGAGGGGTTGAGACTGTGGCCCCAAATAACTGTGTATTTGAACTATTTGAGTATCCTAAAAACATGTCCTGTAAAACAAAAAAAGACAGTTTTAATCACATTTCCCAAAGACAATCTGTTTGAGTGCATTTCCTTTCTCATGCTCTTTTAAAGATGGTAGATACAATTTTGATAGGTGCAGATTAGTAAAGTTTTCCATAGTTAAACAAGTTGTCATGGCAAGTCTCCTAGGCGTGGTTTGGCCTGCAAAATCTGTGAAATAATAGATGTCAATTCCAGGTGGAAGCTGTAACAGTGTGCGACTGGGCACACCCCTTTTCCAATTAGGGTGATCTCAGACACCCATGTCTGTAAGGCTGGGTCCCTGTGTGGTTTAAACTGGCCAAGCCTCCCTATCAAATCACACTGAACATAACAGTGTGAGCAAGAAATAAACCTTAGATGCGTTGAGCCAAAGATACAGGGTCGTTTGTTTCTACAGCCATTTGGGTGTGCTTTGGCCTCATAAATGTGAGGAGAAATAATGAATGTCAACAAATGTCCCATCCTATCAATGCAATTGTGTAAATCTCATAGAAAGGGAGCAAATGCAGCCATTTGCAAACTTATTTGACATGAAACCTTTTTTGTTCATTTTCACACAAAAGAATAATACCCAAGAGATTTTCAGGAACGCTGCTCCAGCTTTCATTCTGTCTGTTCTCCATCCCGAAACTTCTCACTTTTCTCTGCTCAACCAAGATTGTTGGCAAGTGTGTTGACAAACTCTTTACTTAGTAAACAGACACACCTTTACAGAACATTTATAAACCTTACTTGGGACTGAGTAGAATGGTGCACCCCAGAAGAAATGCTCTAAATAGATTTTATAACTCATCCTTGGCACATATATAATGTTTTAAAGGGACAAAATCTTCTTATTTTACCTAACAGAGCAAGAACTAAACACCAATTTATGCTGTGATTTTTAACACTGCTTCATGAGATTATCTGGATGTCTTGACTTTATCCAATGCCTTCCATATTTTAAGGTGTATGGGATTATCCGGACCTATGGTCACTCTTGATTTCTTTCCAATGGGCTCTTATAACAAGTTTCATGAACTGATTGCAGTATAAATAGATTGTGAATTAACTTCTGGCAAGCTCATCTTACTCAGACGCACTTAAAAGCTGTTCTACATACAAACAGCTCTCGAAACTGCCGTGTGGGAACAAATCTGTATTTCTGTTGATTTAGAGACAATCTAAAATGAAACCAGGTGAGACTCCACACTACATTTTCTTATTTTTACACATATTGTTATTGAAAATACCTTTCATCTTTAGTATTTTAGAACCTAGTTACCTTATGTAAATGAATGCATTTCTAAATCAGTCAACCATCAACTCCCAAGACAAGAGAGAGAGCGACTAAGATTGCCCTCTTCCAATGCAGAGCGTTAATTTTGATCTTTTATTGCTATTCTTTATGCACTTTAGTGAACTCAATCATTGCATTTAGAATTGTTTGCATGTTTAATTTTTTTCATTATTTTTCCTGATCATAAATAAATACTTGTTTATGGTTTTGAAAACAAGAAAAAATTGTTTTAATTACATTTCTCAAAGATAGTCTCTTACTACAGTTTCCTTCTTACACTCTTCAAGAAGGTGTAGACACAATTTCGAATTTTCTGCTTTTTATTTACCATTGAAATGAAAGCATCTTCCCACATTAATCTTGATTCTTTGTAGACTTCATTTTTAATGGTCATATAATATTTAATTGTATGTTTTATGCCCTAATTTAATTGACTATACACTTATAGGTTGTTCAAAAACATATTTTTTAGTGTTGTACCTCATTTCTTTATTTTTAAAAAAGGATTTGTAGTTACTTTAGAATTAATTCTGAAACATGTATCCTGATGGGAATTGTAGGAGGAGAGAAACCAGAAGTACCAGAAAATCATTCTGGAAGATAAGATGTCCTGGGCAGCTGAAAAGAAGGCAGCAGAACATGGTACAGGGTGCGAGGCAACACATGTGTCTGCAGGAGTTGTTTGCTGCGCTCTAGAGAGACAAGCTGTACTGCGCTGGGCAGCACTGTTATAAAGAGATCAGTTGTATAACCAGGGTGGCAAGAGAGGGCAGGCATAGGCTGGAGACATCTGGGGAAATTATATGTGCTGACAACAGAGACAGCTGGAATAGAGCTACCAGCGGGCCTTTTACTTATATATTTATAAAATCCACTTTTGGTGATGTACAGCAACATGGATTTTGATAAATACAGGCAGTCATGTATCCACCACCATAATCAAGATACAGAAAGTTCCATCAACCTCCCGCAATGAATTCCCTTCTATTACACCTTTGGAGTCAACTCATGTCTTCCACTCCCAGTGCCTGGAAATCACTTCTTTAAATACTTATTTTTGTAATCTATACCATAATTTTACCAACAAAGAAAAAGAAAAGAAAGAAAGGATAAAGAATCACTTTCTCCAGTGCTTATGGGTCTAGGAAATTTTGTCAATTTGCAGACTTAGGGCCGATATGCTAAACACCACAGACTTAAACTCTGGCCTTTCAGCAGGGTTGAGGTGGAGCTCCACTCCTTCCAGACCATCTAGTGACATTCTTCTAAGAGCTGCCTACCTGAATTCTATAGCAGTGCATAGCTGGCATATTAGGTATATATGGTTTTAAGTATAAATCACTTAGTCACAATTAGCTTGCATATATTAAATCTCCCTATCATATACCTTAGAATTGAAATACTTTAATCTATTTTAGGATTTCATTGTGGAGGAACACCTTGCTTTTTGCAATAAATTGTTCTTTATAAACATGTATTTAAGCTGAATTTTAAAAAATAAATATTATTTTAAAATGCTTTAAACATGCTTACTGATTAAAGGACAAATAAGTGTTGTCAAATAAAACTAATAATTATAGTCTTTCAACTATATTCCTCAAAAATCCATGTTCAACGGCCAGGCGTGGTGGCTGGGATTACATCTGTAATCCCAGCACTTTGGGAGGCCAAGGCCAGTGGATCACGTGACGTCAGGAGCTCAGGACCATCCTGCCAACATGGTGAAACCCCATCTCTACTAAAAATACAAAAAAAAAAAAAAAAAGAAAGAAACTAGCTGGGCATGGCAGCGGGTACCTGTAATCCCAGCTACTTGGGAGGCTGAGGCAGGAGAATCATTTTAACCCAGTAGGCAGAGGTTGCCGTGAGCCAAGATTGTGCCTCTGCACTCCAGCCTGGGTGACAGAACAAGACTCCATCTCAAAAATAAAAATGAAAAAGAAAGAAAAAACCACCCCTGAGCTGAGCTTTTTCATAAGGTTGGCAACTCTCTCCACCAATACAATTCACAGATACAGGACTCGTTATACACTAACAGGCAGTTTGAATGTGCACATCTCAACTTGTCAGCCTCCACGTCAAGGTGCATTTTCTCTTTCGGAATAATTTCAAGCCATTTCTCCCAGCACGCTGCAGAGGCTACATGGAATATTCTCCTGCCAAGAACCTGGAAGCCTGTTCCCTCACACAGACTTCCAGCTTCTTGAAAGAATTTTGCAGATTAAGCAACGGGTGCCTAATGCTCATACTGCTCCACTAGTCATATGGCAGATCTGTTTCCCATTTCTAGTTGGAGTTTCAAGGACTTCCTTTTTCTAATTGCTTCCTCGGTTGCTATGGGCTGTAGAGACCGCTGCCTCCTCCCTTCTCACAGCAAGGTTCAGTTGTGTTCTGTTGCATGGAAGTATGAGCCAGTTGAGAGAAATTTAGGGATGACGGTTCCCTCTGTCATGCCAACATATCCAGGCATAATAGCCATCATGAATTGCTTCTAGAATAATAAATAAAACATCCAGCTAAACCACCTTTGATGACCCGACTGGATCAGCACTTAGCAGAGAAAGATTTCTGCCAATATTGTGGTGTGTGTACGTGTGTGTGTGTGTGTGTGTGTGTGTGTGTGTGTGTCTGTGTGTACGCACACTACCTTTTTTCTGAGTAGCAAAACTTACTCTCATTGTTAAGTCTTAAAAAGAGGAGGTTGTCTTTGGGCTTCCCTCTTCCCCCACCTTAGTAACCTTCCAATTAAACTTATTAGAGCACAGATTTCTCCTGTCTTTGAGTCCTGTGACATGTAGGTTACTTCCTCTGTCATTTACTTGGGCAGCTCTAACCTACATTTTTCTCCTCTTTGTTCTGAACAAAAACTGATTTCTTTCTGGGGAAGCTGGAAAGGCGAGACTTATGCGGCCAATATGTTTCCCAACCCTCACATGAGAAAAAGGGCACAGCCAGCACTATCAAAAAGCAACCCTCTGCCAGTCGCAGAACCAGATGCTTTAAGCTGCTTCTCATTGTGGGACCACTTGACGCAAAATAAAACAGACCCCCCAAAACAAAGGCTTCCGGTCTCCGGCAATTCCAACGAAAATCTTGTCATCAGAGCTTTGAAATAGCCTAACCAAACTGTCTTCCATTTTAAGTTTTCTTTTCTTTTCTCTTCTTTTCTTTTTAACACAGAGATACTAAGTTGAGGCCAGGCAAATTCTAGTAGTCTTTCTCAGATGACATCTAAATCTCAATGGCACCTCCTACCTCTTCCTGTCTGCTTTTTATGTGGGTTCCTGATGGTGACTGGTTCCCAGCTATATTGCTTCTCTGTCATTATTAGAGCTATGATGATTTTCATCATTAATTAGCACACAGTACCTTTCTCCTCAAACATTTTACTTGAGCATTTAAAACAATCAAATACTTGTGTGCTATACTCTGGAACTCTGTTGCAATTTGCTCTTCATTATTCCAAAGGTGAGAGTCCTTTTCATTGTCTCATTCATTCTCCACCCGCCCCCTGGCCCCTTCTTTTGAGAGGGAGTCTCACTCTGTCGCCCAGGCTGGAGCGCAGTGGCACCATCTCAGCTCACTGCAACCTCTGCCTCCCGAGTTCAAGCGATTCTCCTGCCTCAGCCTCCTGAATAGGCTGTGTGCCTCCACACTTGGCTAACTTTTGTATTTTTTAGTAGAGACAGAGTTTCACCTTATTGGCCAGACTAGTCTCAAACTCTTGACCTCATGATCTGCCTTCCTCGACCTCCCAAAGTTCTGGGATTACAGGTGTGAGCCACCGTGCCCGGCCTCATTCTCCCTTTTGGCAGAAGGGTTGCAATCTAACAATCCTTAATTAACCCACACATTGGTTTGGAAAATGTAGCAAAAGAAGAAAGGGAACCTTGGAGTAGACACAGAAGTGAGAGGCATGAATTAGGCAGATGTGATGTTTTAAAGTGTTTAAGACATGGGGCATAGTTTAAAGAGTTCCTGAGACAAAAGTGAAAGCAATCAACTTGGTGTTGGGAAGAATTTTCTTCTATTGAAGTAAAGAGGGAAAGACAGAAGGGAGATGAGAGAAGTGCTCTTTTGCAGAACCCCTTGATTTTGTACAGAGCAGGAAAATGATCTACTCTCTGCACCTCCCCCACTACATATGCCTATAGTATTCATGCATTTGAAGTGCTGGGCTATTGCAAGCTTCCTCTGTTTTTGTATTTATCGTCAGAAGTGTTAAAAAATCAAGTTATATGGTAAGATAAACATAAAGTCAATAATGATTATTTCATGAAAAAAAACAACAACGAAAGGCAGTTTTTAGAAAACGGCAATTGACCTTAAATAAATGAGGAACAGGATCTCAACTGGATTCTGGGACTCAATTATAGGGCTGTGTCCCTCAAAGTCTAAGCTGAGAGAATTTACTTGGTTACCAGAGCAGATCACCCGATTGTGGACACCCCAGGGACATGAATAAGTTGAAACAACTTCATTGAAAGGTGAAATTTACTTAGGATGTCTTGATTTCAGACGTCATCGCAAAAATAGGGTAAAAGACCAGGAAAGTCACTGATGTCTTGACAGATGAATATCTGCAATACACATTTTCAAGCCTGACACATCACACCCCTTTATGTGGATGTCAATTTGGGGCCACTACTTAGTTAAGCAGTGAAATTTTCTTCCTTTTTTGGGGAGAACCATATATTACTGGCACTGGGCAGAGAGTAACTCAGGAGGCAGCTTATCGGAGACTGTGAGTGGACATTCTGTGGGAGTTTGAGCAAACCAGGGGCAAATGTGACTCACCATTCCCACCGAGACAAAGCCTGCTTCTACAGTGCTTCTACCAAAACTGGCTTTCCCTTTCAACTCTCCTCTGGAGAATCGTTTAAAATGGAATTTATAAACCACTTTTTGGGGTGGGGAAAGGTCAATAGAGCCTTCCAGAGCTCCTTGGTGCTTCGTTACAGTCTTCAACTTGCAGTCTGCTAGAGTCAACCCTCTCCCATTTCTGGAAGGAAAGCAGGTGAAGAAGTGGGCTTTGAACTGGGCAGACCTCTATTCCAGTCTTGCTTCTACCGCTTACCACTGTATGGTCTTGGGCATCCCTTTGATATCAGTTTCCTTATTTATAGAATGAGTTTTACATAGTTGTTTTGATTTGTCTTATGTAGCAGAAACAACGCATGTACAGTGTCTGGTACATAGTAGCAATCTCTAAGTGGGACGCCTTTGGCAACACCGACGGCAGGACCCAGACCCAGCGATGTCTGTTTCCACCTTTCATCTTTGGTTCTAACATTTCACATTGTCCACAAAACTGATGTTCAGGTTGGAAATAGCTAAACTGGCTTCTGCTGTGCCTTCTTTACTTGCAGAGCTTTGCATCAAGTGGCAGACACTGCCAGTTCCACTCTCTGAGGGTATAAGGATAAAGCAATTGGCACAGATGAGCTATAGAGGGTGGGTACCCACTCGGTAGCAAACACCTGGGCTGTGGGGCCGTGGCTTCTTTCCCCACACCCATTTTCAGGCCATTCCCACTGGCAATCAAGGTTTCTGGGCCCACAGTACCCCCTGATGGCCAACATGGGGAACGTTCTTTTCTCAACAATTCCTTTCTCCTCTCCTAGTGGAACCCCCTGCCTTTCCCAGGTCACAACTTTGTTCATTCTGTCATGGACTATTCATTTCTCAAAAATTTTGTGTAGCCTTGCTTGTCTTGCTTTTATGTTTTTTTTTAATTTCCTGTTCAATTATTTCAAGAACATCTAGTTGCCTCCCTCCCTCTTTCCCTCACTTTGTTCCATTTATGAATTCTGAAATTATTGTGATTGTAGTTGATAAGTATAATAGTAGGAGTAATGCATTCTTCTATTCATCAAGTAAACTCCCATATATTTAAAAGTAATAAGACACAGTTTGGAACGAGCAGCATCAATCTCTAATGCCCTTTGAGATATCCAGATATTTTCCTAACCTACACAAAAGAGGACACTGTATTTCTCCAAGTAACACTGATCTTTTCTCAACATTATTTTTCTATTTATTTAATCGCCGAAATTGTCCTCGTTTGTCCCCTTCTGTTTTACTGCAGATATAATTCACTATTATTCAACTGTACAATAAGAGTTCAGTACATTCTTGTGGGCTATTCTGAAAACCAAAGCACATCTTTTAACACTAGTTCTCTATGGGAGAGTGAATTCACACTTCAAGCAATTGCTTTAGAATGAGCTTTGGAAAATATTATCTATTGTAATTTTTTTTTTTTTTTTTTGAAGATGGGGTCTCACTCTCTTGCCCAGACTGGAGTGCAGTGACACAATCTCGGTTCACGGCAACCTCCACCTCCCAGGTTCAAGCGATTCTCCTGCCTCAGCCTCCCAAGTAGCTGGGATTACAGGCGTGCACCCCTACCCCAGGCAGATTCTGTATTTTTAGTAGAGATGGAGTTTCACCATGTTGGTCAGGCTGGTCTCGAATTCCTGATCTCAAGTGATCCACCTGCCTCTGTCTCCCAAAGTGCTGAGATTACAGGCATGAGCCACCACTCCTGGCCTACCTATTATAATTTAATTCTGAAAATTTTCAGCTAGGAGTGGTTAATTTTTTAAAATACATATTTGACATCTGGATTCGCTTGTTTTTAATCTGTTGGCCTATAACACCTATTGGGATGAATACTTACAAAGTAAGTCAGGTGTGACTTATCTCGGCAGACACTGATTCTTCTTTTATCAAAAGAAAAATATGCTAATCAGATCCTGATTTGATATGTATGAGACTATACAAGAAGATTATTAAATTCTTTTCCATGACCATAGATTGCTTCTTGGTGAAAGCACATCAACTGTGTCTGAAAACATAAATGCTTCTTTTCTTTAGTGTAAATTCTAATAATGTCAATGATTCGTGCTTTATTTGGCCTGAGCTTAAAATACTTCCAAAAATACAAATGATTTGGGCATGAATTATTAAAATGGCATTAATTTCATGTTTAAATGTTTAATTCTTCTGATTTAGGAAGCTTATTCTTAAACCCAGAGGGCAGTAGCTAGAAAGCATCTCAAGTCTTGATAAGACAACGAATTAAAGGATTTCCGTCACAAATTAACATCAAAAGGTTTAATCTTCCTGGTTGCTAATACTCAAATTTAAAAGTAAAAGCTTATAAAAACTGATATAAAATAACATAATTATTTAATAAAATGATAAGCTATTGTGACCATAAAATGTAGGCATGATAAAAATATAATTTTTTTATGCTTTTATAAAATACTTTCCTAGGCTGGGCATGGTGGTTCATGCCTGTGATCTCAACATTTTGGGAGACTGAGAAGGGTGGATCACAAGGTCAGGAGTTCAAGACCAGCCTGGCCAACACGGTGAAACCCCATCTCTACTAAAAATAGGAAAAGTAGCTGGGCATGGTGGTGCGTGCCTGTAGTTCCAGCTACTTGAGAGGCTGAGGCAGAATTGCTTGAACCTGGGAGGCAGAGGTTGCAGTGAGCCGAGATCACACCACTGCACTCCAGCCTGGGCAACAGAGAGATTCTGTCTCAAAAAAAAAAAAAAAAAAAAAAAAGCTTTCCTAATTAGGTCATAATTCAAGGTAATGCTTGTATAATATGTTTTGCTTTGAAATTATTTTTATATTTATAGAACTGAAATTGTTTTCGCCTTTAACATAAAAGATAAAAATTAGATATAGTAACAGGTAAATATTACCCAGCCAATTTCATCAAAATTCTGTGAAAATATTCTGCGTAAATTCTATATACACACTAATCAAACAATTTAAAAAACTCAAAGTAATCAAGTATGAAATCATAAAATAGTTGTGTGGTGCAAAAGGTATTTTAAAAGATTATCAGACTGTTATTCAAGCTGGCATATTCACATTTTTCTGGAAAGAGATATTTGCTTTCTGATAACATATACCTTTTGATTTCATAAAGTTTTGGTGGTACAAATTAAAGCACTCAGTGTTAATGTTTTTGAAAGCATTGCATTTAAATTATTTTCTCAGGCTCTAAAGAGAAAACACCAGAGGAAACATAACCAGGCTGAATTGTTTAAAATGTATTTTCCCTTTAATTAAATAAGAAACATCTGTCTAGGGATTTTGGAAATGAATGTAATCCGTCCACACTCTGCCTGCACTAGCTCGCATCCAATCTAATATTTTGGAAGAAAATTCTTTCTGTAAAGAATTAAACAGCAACACGGAGCGATGTCTGAGTCTGCGGCAGCTAAGCTCTGCCTCCGGAGTTTGGGCACTGGAAACGCTAAGGATCTCTCTTTTTCTAGATCTGTCCTTGAAAAGCAACCAAATTCTCTCCACAGTCAAGGTTAGAACGTAGCTTTCATATTTCTCCAAAAGATCCACTCACCCTGAAAATGCTCATCCCAGAACAACAGGGAAACAGGAGTTGCCAGGATGCGTCCAAACACTCAGGGTCAAAGTCGTGTCCCTTCTCTAGGGTTCACTAGACATCTACCTCCAATTAACTCAGAGTTGAAAAAAACTGATTTTCTCTGGAGACCCACACAACCCACAACACGGACACATTCAACAGGCGAAACGAGCACCACACCGAGACAGTGGAAATTCGCCTCTGGGATGGCCCTGGTTCTTCCAAACCCGGGCCCGCAGCTTAAAAGGACAAATCTCACTTACTGGTGGTGTCAAACGGTATCTGCCTGCACTGCGCAGACCCCTCCGCGGGCCAAGGACAGTAATAGACGGCTCCCCCTTCCACGATATCGGGCTGGCTGGTGTTGGCTTTGGGTGCCCCCACCAAGACACTCGCTCTGCAAAAGGGTTGGAGAAAGTCACTCTTTGGGCGTCACAAAAGCGTGCGCATGCAATGCAGTCTCCGCAGCCTCGAGCCCAGGGACGCTGGGGCAGGCGTGGGGGGCAGGAACGTATTTATGATGAGGACCGACTGTCAATCTTGATTTCCTCTTGGAAACCTATGGGCGTCCGCAACCTGGTTTGCAAGAGTGCAAACGTTCCTACTTCTCTAGGTGGAGCTCTGTGTGTACAGTGAGAAGAGAGAAGGGGGTGGGGTGGGAGGAAGCCAAGGACAGAGCCCAGCTGCTGGTAGCCGACAGCTCTTGCGCCCAGACGCGGTCGTTCCAGGCTACATAAACAGACCGCGCTGTGGTCGCGGTGTTAAACGGCTTGGGTCATCTGCATCCCGTTTTCTCCTTTGTAGGATGCGCGCGTCTTGGTGCCGGGAACACCCAGGACTTGCGAGTTCTATGCAACTGGCATGTCTCTAGCTCAAAGTTCGCAAGGCGCATCCAGCACCGCAGGGGAGAGAAGGGGCTGGTGGCGGGTGAGGGACGGGACCCCGGGCGGGCGGCGGGACGGGGATCCCAGACTGCGGGGACTGCGTGGCGGAGCGGCTGGGACGGGACCCGGGAACGCGTTCGCCCCGCACGCACCTCCCCGGGCCGAGCGACTTACGTGCCGGCGTCGGGTGTGTAGAAGTCCACCGCGTAGCCGAAGTAGCTGCCCTCGGGGCCGCTGTACACCGTGAGCTTCTCCACGTCCAGGTTGAACGCCTGCGAGGCTGGGGACCACAGCAGCATCCCCAGCGCGGCCGCAGCGCAGCAGACGGGTGCGATCGGCGGTGCCCACCTTCCCCGGGGACCGCGGCTGGCCCCGGGCGACATCTCTCTCCGCCCGGGTGGCTGCTACCCGTGAGCGCGAGCCGAGGACCCTGGAGGGGCAAGGGGCGCGGGCGGAGCCTGGCGGTCCCCAGATGTCCGCCTCCCCTGTCGGAGCGCGCGGCGCACCCGCGGTGACAGTGCCCGGCGTCTGCTGGCGCGCGCCCGCCCGGCCGGCTCGGGGGCTGGCCCAGGCGCTCTAGCCCTCCTCCGGCCGCGGGCGGGGACCCGCGCTCTCACGGCGCCTCCTCGCGGCGGGTCCCCAGCCGGCGACGCCCAGGCGGCCCTGCTGGTGGCTGGCGCACGGGGTGCCTGTTCGGGCTGCCAGGATTTCTATTGCAGTCCCATCTCAGGGACAATCAGTTTCGCCTCTGTCACCTCAATCTAGTTACTGCTTTAGAAGCAATGCTCTGTGGAGCGAGGGCTTGCTCCAGTTTCCCCCAAATGCGCGGCTTGGATGGAGAATGTGAAAACCAACCCCACCACCAGGAGGGGCACAGCAATGATCTCTGCATCACCTCTGCAGCCTGACCTCAGCGCCAGTGGTTTTCTCTCCTGTGACTGAGAGTTAACGTTGAGATACAGCAAACCTCTCCTCCCCAAAGTCCATCCCACCTCCCGGCAGAGCTCACTCACAAGCAAGAAAGCCTCGAGGGTTTTTTTGCTTGTGTGTGTGTGTGTGTGTGTGTGTGTGTGTGTGTGTGTGTGTGTGTGGTTTTTTGTTTTTGTTTGTTTGGTTTGCTTTGTTTTGTCTATTGTGTTTTTCTTTTTAGAGATAGCGTCTCTCTTTGTCACCAGGCTGGAGTGCCACGGAGCTATCATAGCTCACTGAAATCTCACACTCCTGGGCTCGGGTGATCCTCCTGCTTCAGCCTTCTGTACTACAGAGGACTCTTCACACCTGGTTAATTTGCTAATTTGTTGTTGTTGTTGTTGTTGAGACCAAGTCTCCTGATGTTACCCAGGCTGGGCTCGAGCTCCTGGCCTCCAACCATCCTGCCACCTCAAGTTGACTTCGAATTTCTTTCTTCTCTCCCTCCTTCTCCTCCTACCCCTCCTCCTCTTTCTTTTCTCTTCTTCTTTCTTCCTTTCTTTCCTTTCTTTCTTTCTGGGGGGGGTGGTCTCTATCTATGTTATTCACGTTGGTCTTGAACTCCTGGACTCAAGCAATCCTCCCACCTCAGCCTCCCAAAGTGCTGAGATTTTAGGTGAGCCATCGTGCCTGCCCCTTGAGTTTTTATTTAAATCTTTCTTAAAGGCATCCTGGGCATATTCAATGACTTAGTAATAGATCTCCTTCCTGTGTAATTGTGACAAAGTTTGGCAAAGTTAAGAATGTTGGAATTTACAGTTTACTTTCTGCAGGGGTAGAAGGTGTACTTCACAGTCTGCAGGAGTTCTACTGCGGTTCTGATCCATGGGTGTCGTCAGTCTCTTGCCATGTCTCCTGTGTAGGGGGGGATGAGGCACAAGCAGGGTGAGGACAGAGAAGAGAAAAGGAGTGTAAATGCCTTTACATAACACATGGTCATTCGTTAACAATCAACAAAACAGCATGAAACCAGAAGGGGCTGAGGTGAAATAGAAATGAAGTTTCTAGACAGAAGAAGGCAGTTGTTTCTGAAGCATTGTAAGGGGATTTGGTGGCAGATGATGATTTAGGCAGGAATTTGATTTAGGCTTAGATTTGAGCATTATTGGGGGAGAAGTTGAAGAAAAGTATTAATACTTAGCAAAGACAGAGATGAAATGGTTGTGCATGGGATTGGAATAAAACGGGTGGGTTAGGGAGTGATGGAAATAGGGCTGGATGGGTCTCAGCAGGAAAAGGATCTTAATAACAAGAACATTTACTGAGGCAAAGGGAGCCAGTTCCAGAGCAGAGGCTGGACATACGTACAGGGGTTCCAAAAGTTTAGGGGTAGGGAGTTGTTGGAAGGAAGGGAAAGCAAAGTAGGTGTTGCCCAGATGCAGTGGGAGAGGAGGACCTCAACCTAGTTAACAGAAGGGAGGGGACGGCCATAAATGCTAAAGAAAAGGACAGAAGCCAGAATGTGGATGACCCACAGAAAGAAAGAATTCAAGGTGTCTCAAGGTATTTACCTAGAAAAGAATAGTGAACGGTAGCAGTGGGGCTAGGACCACAGGTTCAGGAGGTAGAAGGTGAGTTAGATGCTGGGCTCATTGATTCGAGTTACTAGCCTGGGATTAGCAATATAGGTTGCAGTTTAGGGAGTGGTCTGTCTCTCCACTGATTTGAGGGTATATCCAGGGGAAAAAAAAATCTCTGAACTTACTGAAATCTGGACTTCTTGTCTCCCTTACATCAGAACCCACTCGGTAGACTGATTTGAATGTTCTATCTTCACTTGTCTGCCCCTGTAAAAATAATAAAAATAAATAAGCTATCACAAATTTCTCTGACAAATTCCCACATCTGGATAATTTCTTAACTGAATACTCCTTTCCAAGACGAAGGCTTAGGAGTAGATGGTAGAAGGCTTGCTTCTCAGTTTCAAAGTTCATTTGTGTTGACCTCGGAGCCTGCTGCTCTGATCAAGTTACTATTGTTCATAAAAGGGATGTTCCCTGCAGTAATTTTCAATGAGGAATTCACAGGCAGCATACAAATAGGAATGTTGAGAACCGTGCTGGACACTGAGATTAGAAAAATAACCTCAACTCAATCATTTCCTGACACTGGCATGCCGAAATTTGGAAATCCGTCCTATTGCAAGCTAGCCTGAGTGGACGAGAAACATCTAAATAGGCAGAGGTTGATAGCATGATTGTAGACATGCACCTGAGCTGTGTACTGGCTTACTAGGTGGAACTAGCTATGTATTACACAATACTTTGATTTGCATAGGGAAGCACATCACCAGGGTATCCCCTATCGCACCCATTTCTTATTTCCCTGGCATATTTCTTAACCTTTTTAGTCTTTTTGTTCAAAAATAGAGTGGGAGGCTGTGCATGGTGGCTCGTGCCTATAATCCCAGCACTTTGGGAGGCAGAGGCAGGTGGATCCACTTGAGGCCAGGAGTTCAAGACCAGCCTGGCCAACATGGTGAAACAGCATCTCTACTAAAAACATAAAAATTAGCTGGGTGTGGTGTCACATGCCTGTAATCCCAGCTACTCAGGAGGCTGAGACAGGAGAATTGTTTGAACCTGGAAAGTGAAGGTTGCAGTGAGCTGAGACTGCACCACTGCACTCCAGCCTGGGTGACATAGTGATACCCTGTCTCAAAAAAAAACCCACCACCACCACCACAACAACAAAAAAAACACCATAAAACGAAAATAGAGTAGCTAAAGAAAAAATTCTGTTTACTGACACATTATTAGGTATATTCTTGTTCCTGTGTTCTAAAACACACTTGCTGTTGACTTATATAAGTCTATATTCTTAATATGGTCATTTTCTACTTTATAGATAAGGACATTAAAGTTTGGAAGGTACAACAGTATGCAGTTTACAGGGCAGGTAAGTGGTACTATTTTAACTCTATCAAATGCCCAACCCAGTTTCTCATGCTACTAGGTCTATAAGAAATCATGTTTTAAAGCCATGATAATAATGAGAAGCCACCTTTCTAGAGGCAGTTAGCTATTCTGGGCTGCCCTCTGGGCATGCCTGTGAGTAGTCCTTGAGAGATGGCATGAAGCTCCTGTGTACTTTTCCAAGAGGTCGTGGAAAAAGGTTTGATTGCACCTTGGTATTTTGGAGGGAAAGCAAACTAACTCCAAGCTCTTTGACCTCACTGGCAGGCCAAAAGCCTGGGAGAGCAGTAAACCTTCCAAGAAGCCAGGAAAAAAATACCCAACTGCGGTAACTGCAGAGAAGGGATAAGTTCTGAATAGGCGTCTTGTACATTTCATCGTTCTGACATGTGGGAACAATGCCAGTTGGTAAGATCTGGGGAATCGTCAAAGAAACACATAGACAGTGACAGATCTCATGCTGAATGAGAAGTTTGACATTTTAAAGATCTACTAGCACTGATTGATTTGTCAGAAAAGCAAGTCTGGGAGTTGTTTATCCACGTGAGCATGTGTGTATGCTTCATACTGGGAAAGGTATACACAGTTCTTTCCCTAAAAAGAAAAGAACCCAAAGGTCAAAGATGGAATAGGTTTGGCCCAAACTTTCTAAAAATAAACAAGTAAAGAGTACCACAGGGGAAAAAAATGATGTCTGAGTTGTAGCCGTGTACGAAGTACTTAAAAATAGAAATGCCGGACCATTTAACCAGTTGGTGCATACTTTTTCTTTTTTTAAGAGAGAGAGAGTCTCACTCTGTCGCTCAGGCTAGGGAGCAGTGGCAAGATTTCGGCTCACTGCAACCTCTGCCTCCCAGGTTCAAGAGATTCTCCTGCCTCAGCCTCCCAAGTAGCTGGGATTACAGGCACCCGCCACCACATCCAGCTAATTTTTGTATTTTAAGTAGAAGCGGAGTTTCGCTATGTTGGCCAGGCTTGTCTCGAACTCCTGACCTCAGATGATCCACCCGCTTTGGCCTCCTAAAGTGCTGAGATTACAGGCATGAGCCACCGCTCCCGACGAAGTGCATACTTTTTAATCAAATACATGCATAACTTAATGAACAATTATAATTTCTGATTGTGTTTCAATCTATTTCTTTACATGATGAGATGTGATCATGCCTTAAAATCAAGAGGAATTATGTCATTAATATAACCATACTTCAAATATGTTAACTAAACTATTTACGGAATAAGCCAATGTAAATGCAATGTATGCTCAGAGGCTCCATCAGCTTTAAAAATGAACACGCCAGAAATGGAAGGTAGCTTTTCAGTCTCTTCTTGTAAAATGGATAGTTGAGGTTATCTCCATTTTTCTTTTGGCCAACTGAACTCAGCTTTCCTGCAATACTAGAAACAACTGATGAGTCAAAACTGGATGATTAAACTTACGGAGGGGAAAAGACTTTAAAATGTGTCAGATGTCTCTGCTGACATCAGCTTATGTCTGCAAACTTTCTATTCGGTCCCTGGAGGGTAAATTTCACCATAGTAAAACTGTTTTTTTCTTTTTGATAATTTAGTTTGTAATTCTCTTTTATGGTTTTCCTTCATGATTTTATTAGCCACTTTTAACTTAAAAGTGCTGTAGCATTGGCCCCCGTATTGGCGGGAGTTCAAGCAATAGTCAACAGTTGGTTTCACTGAAGGAAAATTCCCACTAGTCAAAACCAGATCTCTGATTTGATCTCTTTTTAGAACAAGCCTTGAAAAACAGCTCTGCTTTAAACAAAAATAAAAGTAAAAGAAGTCTTCCTCCAAAGGGAAGGTAACCGTGGAAAGCGACGTTCTTCCAAAGCATTGACATGTGAGGATAAATCTTCCTTAGATTCACAGCCCTTGCGGGTGGGGAGGGCTGAGTTTGTCATCAGGATCTTGAGTGATTTACAGGTTCCAACTAGGGCCAGTTCACTCCAGAATGCTGAAAGACCTACACATGTGTGATGCGTTGGGGATAGATCATTTAGTCACGATTGGTCAAAATGACTAAGGGAAACTTTTGAGAGCATCTAAGTCATAAACTAAGAGTCTGGCAATCGAGAATTCCAATTCCCCAAGGGGCTGATGTCTGAGTCCAGTGCAAAGCGGGGCTGCAGGAATATTTAAGGTTTTTATTTTATTACAAAAATCTAGGTAGCCAGAAAGTGCTAGGGTTCAGAGTAGCACCAGCCTGGTCCTTGAGAAAGAGGGCAAGATGGGAGATCGGGCATCCTTCCTACCCCTGCACATGCCAGGATTTGAAAGCGTAGGCCTCTGTGAACACAGGATGTCAGATACCTTCATGGGTCCCAGATAACAGCAGCAACGGATGTGGTTCCTGGACAAGCAGGAACCTATAGTCTTCTAAAGCAGCCAGACACCACTTTACTCAGCTCTTGGGGAAGGCTACAGGACTCAGATGAGACACCCAAGGCCTCCTACAAATAGGTGGGGATGTCCTTCAATTGCAGGAGCAGGTGAAGGTTGGAGCATCTGATGTATTGATAAGAGTGTGTTTTAAACCCCAGGCTAAGTTGCTGTGCTTATTTTGCCTTTAGGAGAAACACAAAAGTGTCTAGGACTGCCCTCTAGTGTCTGCGATCCTATTCAAGTGTGTGGGATTTTCCATGAATAATAGAAGGCTTCCTTGTGAAAAATGATTGAGCCTTACAACAGTTTTGATGATTCTTACAAATGGATTTTTAAAAATATTTTTCATTAAAAAGTTTCCAAATATTCATTTGATCTCTCCCACATTTATTACGATTTTTATTTCCTTGTTACAGCTTTGCAAATCATTAGGTGAAAAAGAAAACAAGAAGAAATAGAGAAAGGGAGGGAGGGAGGAAGGGAAGGAAGCAAAGAAAGAAGGAAGGAAGACAGGCAGGGAGAGAGAGAGAGGGAGAAAGTGTCCGATAAAAATAAAAATAATATTTTCCCAACTAATCACAAAGTCTAGATTAGTTGTCACTGTCATCCACACAAAGACTATGTCCTACTCAACTCACTTGTCTTCCCAATTTTGATTTACTTATTCATTGTTTTTATCCTTTTAACAAATATGGGCACCAACTTTGTCTTAGGCACCATGCAAGCACTGGTGACACAGTGTTAAGCTAAAAAGATGTAGTTTCTCCCTTCATGGAGCATACGATCTAGTGAGGTGCTAGGTGGTGAACAGTCAAGCAAACTGAGCAGAATGTAATTAAATGGATAAATGCCAGGATTGAAACTAACAGGGTGTGGTGTGAGAGAATGATGGGGCTGGAGGTAAGATGGAGAAGCCTTTATGAGATTTTTTCATCAGAGAAGACTAAAGCCATGTGATAAGCCAGAGAATAAAACAAGCTGTTCATGGCATGATTTAAAAAATATATGCATGTGATTATAACACTCCTTACCCAATCCAGGGAAACAAGGAATTCTATGACTTGTCTGGGGCCACTGATTTAGAAAAGTTCAACCTTAGTAGAATTCATCTGGGCACATCAAACCAAGTTGATGTGGTTTGACTGTGTCCTCACCCAACTCTCATCTTGAATTGTAGCTCCTGTAATTCTTGTGTGTTCTGGGAGGGATGCGGTGGGAGATAATGAAATCATGGGGGTCATTTTCCGCCATACTGCTCTCATAATAGTGAATAAGTCTCATGAGATGTGATGGCTTTATAAAGGATTTCCCCTTTCACTTGGTTCTCATTCTCTCTTGCCTGCCGCCATGTGAGACGTGCCTTTCACCTTCTGCCATGATTGTGAGGCTCCTAGCCACGTGGAACTGTGAGTCCACTAAACCTCTTTTTCTTTAAACATTACCCAGTCTCAAGTATGTCTTTATCAGCAGCATGAAAACAGACTAATACACAAGTTAAGACATTTACTGCACCCATAAAATGCCATATGCCAGGCATGCCATCAGCATTTTGTTGTCTGTGTAACTAACATAGAAAGGCCTCTTACTTAACCATATAACAGTCTCCATGATGGCATCTACTTAAGTTATCCATGACGATGGCCTTGATCATTTTAATTTTCTCCTTGTAAGAACGTCTTAGCCTGTTTTTAGAGCCAGAAGTCTTTGAACAACTTGAAGGTTGGAAGTGAATTTCTTGTCTTCTACTGAATTTGCCTAAAACGTGGCTCATTCACTTAAATTGGTCTCCCTTGTTTTTATTGTGTTAATGTATTAAAAACTGGGTCCTTTTCACAAAGGCCTCTGGTCCTAAGTACAAAAAAAAAAATAGAAATATGACAAGTTAAATTCAAACCAGAAGATGAAAGTTAAAATACTCACGTAAAGAAAAAAGACGCCAAGTAGCATTACCAGAAGGAGGAAAAAGTAAGTCAAATGGATTGAACTTAGCCCATTTTTCAACTGATTTTCTAGGAGGACTTACTCAAAATAGATGTTAGAGTGACTTCCCACAAAATTCCTGAAAAACTATTTTCCACTACATATTATCACACGAAATCAGCATAACGATAGTAATCCCAGAGACAGAAGGGATCTAAATTGTAGTTCTTTTTATAGTCAGGACAGGATGGTCTATCTAGCTTTTAGTCACTGTGTGATCCTACTCATCTCCATCTCACTCATGGGAGGTGACAGGTGAACGCAAAACATATGAGCCTTTCTTTCTCTCTTGAGCTCTAAATCCTGCCCAGTGTAGTCATGGTATGATACTGTTTGGAAACCAGTGCTGTTCATCCTTGGAGAGGCAATAGAGCACGACCATCAACAGCATGGACTCTAAAGCCAGATACTTGGGTTCCTGGCCTGTTTTTGCCACCTTCCTGTAGGACCCTAGGAAGTTACTTACCAGTTTCCCCATATGTAAAATGTAGGTACAGGTTGCATTTGACAGGTGCATTTCTAATCCAAAAATCCCAAATCTGAAATATTCAAAAATCCCAAACTTTTTGAGTACCCAACATGACACCCTAAGTGGAAAATCCCATACCTGATCCCGTGTGATGGATCACAGTCAAAATGTAGTTTCATAACACAGCTTATTCAGCCTTCCCAAGGGAAAAATACAATCACCATCAGGCTGTGAGTATAAGGTGTATATGAAACATAGATGCATTTCATGTTTAAACTTGGGTCTCATCCCAAAATACCTCATTATGTATATACAAATATTCCAACTCTCCCCCACCAAATTCCAAAATCTGAAGCTCTTCTGGCTCCAAGCATTTTAGAGAAGTGATACTCAACCTGTGCTAACAATATATCACATGGACTTGTAAGGACTAAATGAATGAAAATATATAAATCTATGTAAGAATCCATAGGAAAAGCAATGTGTTAGCTAGTATTGTCACATGGATTTCTAATTGGCTGTGGATGGCTAATAACAATGTTATTGTTCGCTTTTGATTGTCTACACTTGCCTGTCCTTCACCAGGGTCAAGTGCTTACTGTTTGCTGGAAGGTAGCCTGGACGTTGTCATACACTCTTGAGTACAATTTCCTGTTGTCTTGGTCAAGCCTTCTCAGATAATCCTCCTCTGGTAATGTAGCAGTCCCCCCTTGTCTGTGACTTTTTTTTATGCAGTTTCAGTTACCCACAGTCAACCACAGTTTGAAAATACTTATATTTTGAAAGAAAGAGAGAGACATTCACATAACTTGTATTACAGTAGATTTTTATAATATCCCCATTTTATTATTTACTATTGTTGTTAATCTCTTACTGGGGCTAATTTTTAAATTAAACCTTACCTTAAGCATGTATGTATGAGAAACAAAACATAGTGTATATAGGGTTCAGTACTATCCGTGGTCTCAGGCATCCACTGGGGGTCTAGAAACATATACCCTGCAGATAAGGGTGGAATACTGTGGCAGGTTGCAGAGAGGTTACCACATTATTTTGAGTATTTTGGGGGTAAAAAATGGGTAACAAATGTTTTATAAACATTAATCTGACAGTTACATGAATGAGGGAAAAATGGAAAATAGTTATTACATACTTATATTTGTATGTGAAAAATAAAGGTCAGAATTAGGATGGTGCAATGCAATGGAGATGGGCAGATATCATGGCCATGAAGGAAGATGTAACTGAGTTCTGTGACTTGCTGGCAGGAAAGAGAGGGAAGAGCAAGCAAGAGGTGTTTTTCTTTTCATTTTAAACTTAAAAAAAAACAACAACCCGAAGCACAACAAATACAAGAACAAGGGCACAATATAAATATAATGCATAATGGATTCCCACAAAGCAAAATACCCCTGTAACTACCACCCAAATCAAGAAAGAGAATACTCCCTGCATCCCAAAAGCTCCCCTAGTACCACTTCCCATCATACTCCCTCTCTTCTCAAACTCTATTATCCTGACCTACAAAGCATAGCTCAGTTTTGTCTGTGTTGAACTTTATATCAATGGAATCCTACAGTATGAACCTCCTTTGTTCTTTTTCTTTTATTTAATAGTTTTGAGGTTCATCCATATTATTGTTTGTATCAGTGGGTCATTATTTTATATTGGTAAGTACTACTGCATTGCAGAAATGCACCATGATTTATTTATCCATTTACCTATTCATGGACATTTGGATTGTTTCCATTTGGGGGTTCCTATAAATAGTACTGCTATGGTCAGTTATGTATATGTCTCATAGTACTCATCTGCATGCATTTTGGTTGGGCATATATCTAGGCATGGAATTGCTATGTCATAAGTATTGTTTTTTTTTTTTTTTTTTTTTT
>PVKP010037191.1:0-21832 GCA_004027715.1 Plecturocebus donacophilus | reverse complement strand
GGCTGAAGGAACTCCAGCTCCCTTCCGCCTAGCAACCACCTAACCAATCACCACCTGCCCCTTCAGCTCCCGCCCAGCAGACTTCCTGCCTAGAACCTGGCCAATCACCATCTGCCTTATTAGCTCTCCCCTAACTTCCTGCCCACTAAACTTCCCGTCCGGCGAAACTCCCCGCCCGGCAACCGGGACTAACCAATCACCACCCGCCTCCTCTGCTCTCCCACCGCCCCAGGCCCTCTGCCCCTATAAAGCCGACCGAACAAAGAAAGCCTGCGCGATTCCTCCCTGCCCGCCTGAGTCGCCCGGAGATCCCAATAAAGTCGGTACCGGCCACCACGCGTCCTGCCTCGTGACTACTGGGTGCCTGCCTCCGCGGGTTGGGGTCCCACAACCGGGGGTCGCACAATTAGAATGTAGAATTTGCTACTTATCAAAAAGTGAGTATAAAAACATGCCACCAACTGAAAGACATTTGAAAAAATATACCTGTTAAAGCCTTAAAGTCCAGAATAAGAAATAAACTTTATAAATCATTGGAAAATGAATAAGCTTTATTTTTCTAAAATGAAGTAAAGATTTCTATAGCACTTCGCACAAAGGACAAGTGTATAGCCAATAAGCATATTAAAAGATGATAACTTTATAAGTGACTAAGGAAATGTATAGTAAGATCAAAGTAATATAGCCTTCCACACTATTTATTTTGGTGAAAATTTAAGTCTGACATTGATTTTTGGGGATGGATGTTTTTGAAAATGATGTTTTATTCATGACCAATAAGTTCAGTTTTCTTGAACATTCTGTTCTTCTTTCTATGTTCAATATTTAATTAAAAAAATTTAGAACCAGTCTATAATCCTGTGTTAAAATAAAATCTAAGATGTAAAACTGTGGAACCGAAAATACTTGCATATTGCATATCTCAGAAGCTGTGGTAAGTAAAACATTTTGCTGTATTTGTGATTTTTAAATCTCCATTGAATAGCTTTCAATTTGAGTTTATCAAAATCCATTCTATATATTAAAGTCCACATTTTTCACATAAGCAAAGAAACCACGTGAGAATGGGGAGATGTTGGTCAAAGAGTAAAATGTTTCAGTCAGACAGGATGGATAAATTGTGGTGATACTGTTACAGAATATTCATGAGACCAGAAAGACCAACAGGCGAAAAAGGAGGATTTTATTAAAGTGGCCACCAGCTCAGCGGATTCACATCCCAAGCACCTAACAGAGACCGTGCTTGACTTTTTATACATCCAGGATGTTGTAGCAGCTAACAGGTTTACAGAAACCAGAACAAAGAAAAGTTAATTAAGTTGTAATATGCCTTGTGATCTATGTTACATTTGAAAATAGCATTTGGAGAAACACATTGCACATTCTTTGGGTATTATCTTGCCCTGTGAACTTGCAGCTGGTTTGTAAGTAAAACAGGAGTCTTGAGATGCCTCAGAACTTTGCTGAGAATGTGGAGAGAATAGCTAAGGTAGGTTTTACAGGGAGTTAGTTAATTTCAAGAAGATCTGGAGTTAGGTTTTCTACTGAACACAATACAGTAAACTTTATTATATAGCAACTACAAACTACTATTGTCATTGTTTAATCTCCCTCTTCAATACATTGTGCTGCATGGTGACTATAGTTAACAATGATGTATACTTGAAAACTGCTATGAGAGCAAACCTTAAATGTTCTAATTATACACACATATACACAGACAACAGTAACTATCTGAGGTGATAGGTATGTTAATGAATTTAATTGTGGTGAGCATTTCAACACGTATGCATGTATCAAAGCATTCATTGTATGCCATATACAATTTTTATTTTTCAATTTCATCTCAATAAAGCTGAAAAACCTAAAATAAAAAAAGAAACCATATTTTAAGATGAAGGATTGCTCTTGCTGCATGTTACACATGACTACTGGTGTTTGGGCAAGTGTGATTTTTTTCAAATGTGGAATCCAGTTCTCTGAATCTGATTTCTCTATAAGAAACAGAGCATCCTTCCTGCTAATACATGTGTCAAACTAACAATAGTTACAAAACATTTGCTATACCTCTATCAAGTAGGTTTATTCCTTTTCCCTTTGAGTCTGGGCTGGCCTTT
This sequence comes from Plecturocebus donacophilus, assembly GCA_004027715.1. Lineage (NCBI taxonomy): Eukaryota > Metazoa > Chordata > Mammalia > Primates > Pitheciidae > Plecturocebus > Plecturocebus donacophilus. The sequence continues at coordinate 19,715 of PVKP010037191.1, read as the reverse complement.
GACTGCTTAAGCAATAGAATATTGTAGAATGGTACTATTAGTTCCTGGATTGGTAATCTTGAGGTTCCAGTTTTGAAGTCCTACTATGTTGGAGGATAAACAATTAGGAGAGGGGCTAAGACTATGAAAAAGGAGAGGGACCCAACAAAGTTCAGTTTCTCAGATATCTCCACCAGGTTGGCAGGCTAGTGAGTAAGCATTTTTTAGAATCTTCAAGTACTTAGCTAATAGCTGAATACCACTGAGCGACCCCAGTCAACCAGTTGTAGAACACAGTAAGAGTCACCAAGTGAAACCCTTCCCATATCCCTGACCCACACATCATATAATAAAATGATTGTTACTTTAAACTACCGTATTGGAATAGTTTATTATGAAGCAAGAAATGTTGAGAAAATTTTACTTTAATTTGTTTAGATCATTTTAGTTTTTAAAGAGAAAATGAAAATTAACTATACAAATTAATATGCCACAGCAAATAGAGACTTTCAAATTCTACAAATATGTTAGACCTCATACATGTAATGAAAGGAAAATTCTATAACTCATGTAGTCAACATTTGTGGGGCCTATATTTTGTGCCCAGTATAGGAGTAGAAAGTGGAGCAAAGTTCTCCATTCCCAAGAAGCTTATATTCTACTAGGTGTAAAAAAAACTAAAGGACAAATCAGCACATTAATGTTTAAGAGTGATAAGTGCTATGAAGAAAGCATGTATGTTACTAAGAGGGTAGAGACATTTAATTTAGATACTGCAGTTAGAAAAGCTAAATGCCACCATCATTAAGATGATGACATTAAATTTGACATTAGATTGGCAAATAGGAAAGTGTGTTCTAAAGAGGAAAAGTATAGAAGTGACCAATTCCTTGATTTAGTAAGCAATTTGATCAAGTGTGAAGCTGAATTGTACAGTCTCTGTAGTATAGTTAAGTAAGGATTTCAGTGGCTCAAGTAGAGGGTGAGATAAAGTAGGCATCAATTCTTGCAAATATTTAACCATAGTGGACTAGATGTTGCAATTATTCCTATGGGCAATAGAAGGCACTGGATTACCTTAAACGGAAGGATGATATAATTCTAAATACATTTTAAGATGATAATCTAATATTTCTATGTTATATTGAAAACATATTGAAAAGCATATTGTTTACTTAATAATTACTTAGTTTTCTCCCCCAAATCTTATAGCAATACTTATGTGCATACACTGTTTATGTAAATGCATATATTGTGCAGAGTGCTGTGCAAGATTGATTAAAAATGTTAATCATGTTTTTTCTTTTACTAGTAATTTATAAGGAAGGAGAGAGGCTGGTGAGCAATCATTGAAGAAAAATCCTTACCAAACTTGACTTTAGAAAAAAAAGTTATCTTAAACCGGTCATAGTTGTGGTAAAACAATGTCATTGAGACAATGAAACTCTCACACAGTGTGATGTAGTCTGAATTTTGACAGCATGTTGATGTATTCTGAAAGGATATTTACCTAGAAACAGAACACTCTCTAAAAAGAAGCCATAAGGTACACAGAAGGGAAAAATGAGGTCTAAATCTCATTTAGATCATCATCATAAGAAATGAATTAGTGCCATAACATAGAATAAATGTCAATCATTTCCATTATCTTATTTCCTCATCTTTCATTTATGAATTTTAGCACAATTTTTAGAATATGCTCAATATTGAAACATCTATTGAAATAGTTGTCTTAGACAAATGTGTTTTTAAATATGCCTCATAGACCATTATATGAAGATGACTTTCATTAGACAAATAGTAAATTAAAATAGGCAGTTGGTTAGTCTCTATAGTATAGTTAAGTAAGGATTTCTGTGATCCAAGTAGAGGGTTAAGATAAAGTAGCATCAATTCCTGCAAATATTTAACCATCGTGGAGTTTTTCATTGTCACAATCATAACGGACATACAGATCATTATTTTAACACACAATAATAGCATTCTTTTATTTTGCTGGGACTTTTTAATATCACATACTTTTAATTATAATACTTTTATTATTTTTATTGTAGTTGAACACTAATATAATATCCATCCTCTTAACACATTTTTAAAGGTAAAATAAAGTATTGTTAACTGTAGGCACTGTGGTGTATAGCAGATCTCTAGAACATTCATCTTGTGTAACTCAAACTTTATAACCAGGAAACAACTTCCCATTTCTCTGCTCTCTTGTCCCCTGGCAGCCACTATTCTACTTTCTGCTACTCTGAGTCTTACTATTTTAGATACCTCATATAAGTGAGAAAATGTAGCATTTGTCCTTCTGTAAATGGTTTATTTTGCTTATCATGTCTTTAAGGCTTGTATATGTTTTAAAGGCAGAATAATATTCTGTTGTTATGTATAAATTACATTTTCTTTATCCATTTATCTGTCAATGGATGCCTAAGTTATTTATACACACTGGCTCATTAGACAAATAGCAAATTTTGCAAATAGTGCCGTGATGAATAGTGATATGCTATTATCTCTTCGAGATCTTCTTTTATGTTTTTCTGGATTAATGACTGGAAGTAGAATCATGTGGTAGTTCTATGGTTAATTTTTAAAGAAACTTTCATACTGCTTTCCATGAAAGGTGCATCATTTTGCATTCTCCCCAATGAGGTACAAGAGGTACAATTTTGTCATATCCCCAGTAACACTTGTCTTTCATTTTTTTTTATAATAGGCATCTTAACAGGTATGAGATGATATATCACTGTGGTTTTGATATGCATGTCCCTGAAGATTAGTAACAATGAGCAATTTTTCATATAACCGTTGACCAATTGTAAGTCTTTGTATTCAATTCTTAGGCCCATTTTCTATCAGGTTATGTGTTCCTCATGCATTTTGGAAATTAACCCTTTATTTTATATATAGCTTACAAATATTATTTCCATTGCCATAGATTGCCTTTCACCATGCTGAATTATTTGTTTGCTATGCTGAAGCTTTTTATTTTGATAGCCCTGAATTAGTAGCCCTAATTATCTATTTTTGCTTTTTTGTCTATAGTTTCAATGTCATATCTATAAAATCTTAGCTAAGACCAATGTCAAAAATAAACCTTTTTCTTGCTTTTTTTCCCTAAAAATTTTAAAGATTGATATCTTATGTGTAAGTGTATAATCTATTTCAAGTTGACTTTTTGTATATATTGTAAGATATGTGTCTAATTTTTGCATGTGGATATAGTTTTTTCAACATCATTTATTGAAGAAACTATCCTTTCTCCATTGTGAATTATTTACATCCTTATATAAAAACAATTGACCTTACATGTATTGGTTTATTTCTGGGCCCTCTATTCTGTTATATTGTTCTATATGTCTACCTTTATACCAGTACCATACTGTTTTAATTACTGTGAGTTTTTAAATGTAGTTTGAAATCATGAAGTGGGTTGCCTCTAATTTGTTCTTCTTGCTCAAGATTGTTCTAGTTATTAGTGGTTAATATCTAAAATATGCAATGAACTCCTACAACTTAATAACAAAACAGCAAGTCACCTGATTTAAAAATGGACAAAAGACCTCAATAAATATTTTTCAAAGAAGACTTACAAATTTCTGACAGCTATGTAAAAAATTGATCAATGTCACTAATCACTGAAATGCAAATCAAAACTACAGTGAGATATTCTCTTGTACCTCTTAGAATGGCAATGATCAAAGTGATAAGAAATAACAAGTGTTGGTGAAAATGTGCAGAAAAGGGAACTCTTGCATACTGTTGGTGGGATATAAATGGACATGACCATTATTGAGAAAATATGGAGGTTCTTCAGAAAATTAAAAATAGAATTACTATGTGATCTAGCAATTCTATTTCTGGGAATATATCTAAAGGAAATTAAATTACTATCTTGAAGTAATATCTACACCTCTTTGTTCACTGTTGCATTATTCACAGAAACTGTTATAGAAATAAAGTAAATGTCAGTTAATGAATGATATACACAGATCACATACATTAGAATAGTGTTCAAATAAAAAGAAGGAAATCTTTCCCTTCTATAATTTCACATAATGTCCTACAGGTTTATCCATGCTGTCACAGATAAAACTGAAGGACATTGTGTGAAATTAAATAAGCCAGACACAGAAAGACAAATACCCTATGATCTCAATTATATGTGTAACCTAAAAAAGCTGAACTTACAAATGCAGAAAGTAGAATAATGGCTATCAAGGAAGGCATGGGGAGATGTTCAAAGGGTATGAACTTTCAGTAATAAGTTGAATATATTTTGGGAACTTAAAGTACAACAAGGTTACTACAGTTGCTAATATTAAATTGTTTGCTTGAAATTTGATAACAGAATAGATTTTAAGTGTCCTCAACCCCCTCCCCCCAACACACAGAATAATTGCAACTATAGGTAGTGTTGGATGTGTTAATTGCCTGTGGTAATCAATACACTATATATACATATCTATAGTGTATTGTATATATACACATACACACATATATACAAATTGACCACGCGATTGGAAGTAAATCACTCCCCAGCAAATGCAAAAGAACGGAATCATAACAAACAGTCTCTCAGACCACAGTGTAATCAAATTGGAACAGAGGATAAAAAACTAATTCAGAACAGCACAACTTCATGGAAGCTGAACAACCGGCTCTTGAATGTTGACTGGAAAAACAATAAAATAAAGGGATAAACAATGATGTTCTTCAAAACCAATGTTCTTGAATGTTGACTGGAAAAACAATGAAATGAAGGCAGAAATAAAGATGTTCTTTGAAACCTGAATGAATACACAACGTACTGGAATCTCTGGGACATATTTAAAGCAGTGTCTAGAGGGAAATTTATAGCAGTAAATGCCCACATGAGAAGCAAGAAAAGATTAAACAAACAAACAAACAAACAAAAATTCAAAAGCTAGCAGAAGACAAGAAATAACTAAGATCAGAGCAGAACTGAAGGAGACAGAGACACAAAAAACCCTTCAAAAAATCAATAAATCCAGGAGCTGGGTTTTTGAAAAGATCAACAAAATAGACAGACCACTAGCCAGATTAATAAAAAAGAAAAGAGAGAAGAATCAAATGGATGCAATAAACGATAAAAGGGATATCACCACCGATCCCACAGAAATACAAACTATCATCAGAGATTACTACGAACAACTCTATGCACATAAACCAGTAAACCTGGAAGAAATGGATAAACTCCTGAACACTTGGACCCTCCCAAGCCTAAACCAGGAAGAAGTTGAAACCCTGAATAGACCAATAACAAGAACTGAAGTTGAGGCAGCAATTAATAGCTTACCAACCAAAAAAAAGTCCAGGTCCAGATTGGTTCACAGCCAAATTCTATTAGTTGTACAAAGAGGAGCTGGTACCACTCCTTCTGAAACTATTCCAAACAATACAAAAAGAGGGAATCCTTCCCATATCTTTCCATGAGACCAACATCATCCTGATACCAAAACCTTGCAGAGACTCAACAAAATAAAAAGACTTCAGGCCAATATCCATGATGAACATAGATGCAAAAATCTTCAATAAAATACTGGCAAACCGATTGCAACAACACATCAAAAAGCTTATCCATCACGATCAAGTAGGCTTCATCCCAGGGATGCAAAGCTGGTTAAAATTATACTTTAATTCTGGGGTGCATGTGCAGAATGTGCAAGTTTGTTACATAGTTATACACATGCCATGGTGATTTGCTGCATCCATCACCCCATCATCTACATTACATAGCAAAGAGCTTTTTAATATAAGTTTTATCCTTCTAAATTTTAAGTATAGTAACTTTACAATCTACAGTGATATCTCTTTCTTATCCCTAATATTGTAACTGATACCTACACTTTTTAATCTTTAATGGTCTTCCTGACTTTTAAAGAGTTTTATTGGATCAGCAATCTTCAACATGTGGTTGCAGAACTCTTAAGGATCTCTAAGACATATTTAGTGGACCTACACAGTCAAGATAATTTTCATAGCAATACTAACATATGATTTGCCTTTTTCACTGGTTTAACTGTGTTAACATTTGTCCTCACAGTACAAAAGTAATGGTGGGTCTCTTAGTAAAAATTATTTTTGTTGACCCTCAACCTTTGAGTATCCATCTTCTTTAAGTTCTATGTGACAAAATGGGAAGTACATATATAGTGCTTCTGCTGCATTCCAGAGTCAGTTGGATAGCACAAGAAAAACTTTTGTGCAGTTAAGTCATCAGCTGATCTAGTCACTTTTCATGAAATACCACTTTTACTTGAAAGAAAACAATAACAGAAAAATGTAATTATTCACACTTAGATATTTGGAAGATAGTTTCCAATAATTAAGTGCAGTAAGTCTTTAACTTCAAAGTAAATAACTGATAGTCTTGTTGCTAATGATAAAATTTGAGCTTTCAACCAAAAAGTGGAATGTAGGAAAAGGTGTGTCTTCCACAATAAGCTTGATTGTTGCTTAGTATTAAAAATTTTTCTTACTGAAGAGATGTTTAAAGATATCAGTGAATGTGACATATTGGTATTGTGCAATGAAATGTGCTGGCATTTTAAGTTATACACAGCAAATGGAACGAATGTTTTCCAAATGACCAATGAATGAAGTTACAAAATCATGTATGGATAAAATCTATTTAATGTACAATATCATTATGGAGACTTTAATTTAAAAGTGTACAAAATTAATTGATAAGATTTCAAATTCTATGTTTAAGAAACTAACCAATTCATAAAGATTAAACTTTTCAGTTGTTTGAGAATAATACAAAGGAAAATCCACAATTATCTAAAAAGGATATTAAAATAGTCTTTGCACTTCTAAATATGTATCTTTCTGAGGCCAAATCTTCTTCAATGCTTCAGTCAAAGGGCATATAAGCAAAGTTGAATACAGAAGAAAATATAGGATTTCAGCTGTCTTCTATTAAGCAAGTAACAAAAGAGATTTTTAAAATATAAAACAATGTCAGTCTTCTCTCTGCATTTTTTTTTTGTTTGGAGAAAATATGTGTTTTTATAAAAATATATGATTTATATAAACATATAATCAGTTTATTATAGTTGCTTTTAAACAATTTATTGAATAACTAGTTCTTAAATGTTTTGATTTAATTTTTAATACAGCAGTTATCTTCAATGATACAATGGAATGGCTGATTCTCTTAGGTCCCCTGCTGCTTGGCAGGTCCTGAATTCTAAGTTTATGTCCTAGCCTTTTGGAAATAAATAAATCTGGGCTCATCTTTTCAGCTTTTTGTCTGCTGCCTTGTACCCAACATCTGTACTGTCAGGGTTAGTAACTGACAAATGTCATGATGCAAAACTTTACACAATATTGGGTTCATCTTTGACTTTTCCTTCTCTAAGAGATTTTAGCCTTGACGTCCTCTAAGTTACATTGATAGCTAACCAGTGCCTTCAAACATTAAAAAAAAAAAAATCTTATACAGGTGTTTTAGATTTTTCTTGGTGGAAGGTTGACCTTATATTATAAAGTTTTCCATTATAAACTAAAGTGGAACTCTCTCATGAGCATCTATGGTGAAGTAATAACAGAATATTGTTTTTCCAGTTCTGCCAAATAATTCTACCATGAGGTCAATTTTGGAACAGTTCTATGGAAACAATACCAAAATTTCAATTGCATAGGCCTGAATCCAACCATGTGTATCCAAATGATGAATAATTTCATGTGTTGAATGGGTTACTGGGTACCCAGATACATGGTCAGAGTTATTCTGAGTATTTACATGAGGTTGTTTGTGGATAGAATCAACATGTTCATTGGTAAAATAACGTAGATTGCCCTTCCTAATGTGTATGGTCCCCTCCAATCAGTTGAAGTCTTCAAAAGAACAAAATGACTGACCCTTCTTTGGGTAAGAGAGATTTCTTCCTGCATCGTGGCCTTTGGACTGCATTTTTCCTGTCTTTGACTTGAACTTCATGAAGTGTTTACTCTTCCTTGATTTCAAGCCTGCCAGCCTTCAAATACCATTGATTCTTCTGGTTCTCAACCCTTCTAACCCAAACTGGAACCACACTATTGTCTCTCTTGGGTATCCAGCTTGCCGACTCACCCTGAAGACTTTGGGACTTACCAGCTGCCATAATCACATGAGCAATTTCTTACTATAAACATCTTAAAAGATGGACAGATAGAAACATAGCTAGCTAGCTAGCTAGCTAGATGATAGATAGAGAGACAGATAGATAGATGATAGATAGATAGATAGATAGATAGATAGATAGATGATACATAGATAAACATCCTGTTGGTTCTGTCTCTCTAGGAACCCCTGGCTAAATTCAATTTCTATGTGGCTTACATATTGTTGCATATTTTAGCATATTTAGCCTATTTTTTTGTTCTACTGAACAAAGTCCTAGCTTCTGTATAAACACATTGTGTGGGGATCATTTGGTTAAACTCTATATAGTAGATATGATATACCATAAAATACAACCAGTATGAAATACTACCTCACTTGTGCGTACCTTTGTATCCAAATTTTACCTAAATATAGAGGGCTATGGGGTTGCTGAACATTTCAGTTAAAAATCCCACCTCATCATGTTTGCCATTTTTATCCTCTTTGCCTAGATTTCTCTTTCTTAAATTTATGGGTAGCTCACATCATCTAAGCCCTTGTTCAAATGTTTTCTTCTTCTTGAAGCCTTCCCATACTCTTTAAAGTTGCAAAAGCCCTCTCCCATTCCTTCTCCTTTTCTGTTGTTTTTTTTTTTTCTCACAGTATGGATCAATTTCTAATATGTTTCTATTTATTTCTCTATTTCATGTATCCCCTCCACAACCACCCCACTACAACATAAGCTTCATAGGGGCTAATTTTTTAAAATCTTTTGTTGGGTTTATATCTGTTTTTAATAGTTTTTCTTCAATGCTTCAAAGAGCACCTTTTCTAGTAAGTGCTTAATATGTGTTTGTTTAATAAATACAGAATCTGTTTAAGGAGATTCCAGAATTTTCTCAATGACCTTCTACTCTGGCAGCCCATGGTTTGATTGGTCTCTTGACTTCATGTATAGAAAAGTGGGAAGGAATGGCAACTTACTCAATAAAAATTAATTTAAAAGTCAACTTTTTAAATAGGAAGATGTAGGGTGCATGATTTATTTGCACACTTTCTGATACTGGCAGACTGCTTGTTGACTTACAGGATTCAGAGAGTTATTTCCTGTTGCACATACTGACACTCAGTAGAGTCCTGAGATAACTGTCAAAGTTTCCACTTTCAAAATGAAGAAGAAAACATGTTCACATGACAATTCTCAGCTGGTAACATAGAAGTAAGATTCAGTGTAGATGACTTCTAAGGCAGATCCTGGAGATTTGGGAAGTCATCAGCTTCTTGGTAAGCCTTGTAAATCACAGATTTAAACAACATGTAGTACTAATGTTATGCTTCCTAAACACTATAATCTCTATGGAAGATTAAATGTTTTTTCTTCTAATTCCTTTCAGTATCAACATCATAATTATCTTCATTATCTTTATAATAATAACTAATTCTATTTAGCACATTATTATATTCCAACACTTGTTTAGTGCATATTCTCTAACTTAATTCACATAGCTACCCAACTACCCAACATTTACAGATGTGAGAATGAAAGTTTTGAATGATCGAGCTTGAACAAGGGATACAATTCTTACTGCACTGTTGTGAATCCATGCAGAAAGAAGTCCTCTGAATATAAATTTGATTCAAAGCCCATTTTAATTATACATGTTATTAAATGTGCTTTATTCATTTCCTTGGTTGATTATTCTGTTTCTAACACTAATACTAATAACATCTGCCAAAATATCCTGCACTTATCAAGAATCTACTGTATGTTGGAAACTTTTAAATAGTATCATGTATAGTCCTCCTCCTCAGAGATATAATCCCTCTGAAGTATAAAGCAGTTATAAGTAGCAAATAAGTTTAGAGATGAGAGAAACTTCTGTGGGCTATGCCATTTAGTGAAGATGCAATGGGTTGACAGACATTGTAGAATGATTGGAATTTAAATGAATAATGATAAGAGTGGATTGGTCTAGGCAGCACAGCATATTTAGAAATAACGGATAAACCAGATTGTCTGAAGCAGAATGGTAATTTTAACAAAGAGTAAGGCAAACATTTGAGGCATATAGGTTAGAGTTGACTCAGAGATGTTAAAATCAAAATGAAACAGGGTTGAATTTGCCTTTAACCCTCAGAAGTTTTTCTGTTTTGATTCATGATGGATCATTTTGTGGAGAACGAAGGTAAGATGATGATAGGCTATAACTATGATGCAGATATATAAGGGCTTATACTTAAACATGCTGGGAAAGTGAAAATGAAAAGCACAGGGCAGGTATGAAAAAATCTTATTCAAAAGTTTATTTGGGAACAAGGATTTCTGAGGTATTAGAAAAAAGGTACAGACTGTAAAAGGTTGAGACAACCTAGGGGCTGATTTCCAAGATCTGAACTTTCTAAATACATCAGGTCCCCCACAACAGTTATAACTCACAGATTTAAACATAGCATAAAGCACTAATGTTATGCTGCTAGCTTGAACATTATAGACTCCATAGAAGATTTAAGACTTGTTTTTTTCCATCCAGTTCCTTTCAGCGTCAACATTGTAGTTATATTCATTGCCCAGGAAAAATCATTCAAGTTGTTAATGACATGAAACATCAAATGGCGCAGCAAGGTCAAAAAAAAAAAAATGTAAGGCTGTGGTTGTGTACATACTTCATGGCCCTAGTGTCTTCAGCTAAGGAACTGGGGGACATACTCTGCCTGTGTGTCCACATAATAGATATAATACAGTAAGTAAGCTGGAGACATAAAGTCAGGGATACAACGAAAAGCCAGATCTGATGTATTTTATGATTTATGACTCACTGAAAGAGTCCTGTAGGAGATGGAGAACGGATGAAGTCATTCATTTACCACATCCATATGCACTGAAGACCAGAGATGTTGGCTGATTCTATGAGAATGGCCCTAGAAATAGCAGTGACACTTATCAATCTCCTGCTATATAACTGGCATGAATCACTTTACAAGTAATATATAAGGGAATCTTCATTGAGTCTCTGCACATGTAGGTGTTAATATTTCTGCTTTTATGGATAAGAAAATTGAGATTAAAATATTAGAGGTTTTCCAAATGCCACAAAGTTGTCACATGGCAATGCCAAGGCAAATTGTGATTCATCTAATTTCAAAGACAGCTCTTAAACACTGTACTACAAACTGCAGTTTTGAATCCACATGATTTGGAGAATGATATTACTATTTAGGAAGTCAATTATACATAAAACTGGTTTTGTAAACAAAAAGAATGAGTTTAGATATGCATTGACTTTGTTCTGAAAATAAAACTCAAAATGGGCAGTAGGTGAAAATAATTTGCATTTACAATAGGTAGAAGGAATGCATAAAAATAAATATTTGGGAATCATCTACATAACAATATTCAGAGATACACATGTGAGTGCAGTTTCCAATGGAAAGGGTGTGCAGAGAGGAGGTCAGGAGGCTAAAATCTACATGAAGAGTGGAGACAGCAAGAGGAAGCAGAAATGGAACAAGAAGCACAGGAAGCGTATATATCCTGTGGCAAAATTTAAGAAAAATAATGGTTGAGGCAAAGTGATTAAAGGAAAACTATATGGCATTTTGGATGTTTAATAATGGATACATTATGACAAAAATTTGAAAGTGCGGAGTGTTTTTACTAAACAAGTATACACTGTCACCTAGCAGTGCCTTGTGTGATATATAATAAACAATGTGGCAATTCCTCAAGGACCTAGAAATAGAAATTCCATTTGACCCAGCAATCCCGTTACTGGGTATATATCCAAAGGATTATAAATCGTTCTACTATAAAGACACATGCACACGAATGTTCATTGCAGCACAGTTTACAATAGCAAAGACCTAGAACCAACCCAAATGCCCATCAATGATAGACTGGACAGGGAAAATGTGGCACATATATACCATTCAATACTATGCAGCCATAAAAAATGATAAGTTCATGTCCTTTGTAGGGACATGGGTGAACCTGGAAACCATCATTCGCAGCAAACTGACACAAGAACAGAAAATCAAACACCGCATGTTCTCACTCTTAGGTGGGTGTTGAACAATAAGAACACATGGACACAGGGAGGGGAGCATCACACACTGGGATCTGTCGGGGGGAAATTGGGCAGCGACAGCGAGGGGTGGGGAGTTGGGGAGGGATAGCATGGGGAGAAATGCCAGATATAGGTGATGGGGAGGAAGACAGCAAATCACACTACCATATGTGTACCTATGAAACAATCTTGCATGTTCTTCACATGTACCCCAAAACCTAAAATGCAATAAAAAAAAGAAAAAGAAAAAAAAATAAACAATTGTGAGAAGAATTTTTAGAATTGAGAATGAAGTTTGTGTTCTCAAACTAAGTTAAAATAGTAACACATTTTGGAGCATAAAGCACAAGTAATGAGACAGCTAGTGAACCTAGATAACACAGAGAACAACCCTACATGTTATCGTCATGCTTTTATGCATTGGAAATTTTGTTGCATAATGTATGAGTTGATTGATTAAACACAAATACCTTTCTATTTCTTAAATATCTGTTCTCTATTTTAACTTTTGTGGGGAAGACTTCTATTTCCAGTGTAATAATAATGGAAAAGAAAAGTATTAGCTAACATATATTGAACACTTGTTATATGTCATGCATATTTCAAGTACTGTATGGATATATGATTCTTACAAAATCATATCAGGTAAGTTGCTATTACTCTTACTTTTTAGACAAGGAAACAGATACAGAAATATTACACAACTTGCTAATTAGATTGGACATATAGTCAGTGGTAGAGATACAATTCATAATGCTATATGAAATTGCCCTACCAATGGAACAAAAAAAAATTGGTTATGCAGTTGTACTAGAAATTCACAGTAAAATCTGAATACCACAGTATTCACATTACTTGTTTAAAATTCCTTACCAAAGCCAATTCAAAATAGTTCTTATCAATTTGAAATACTATTAAAGCAATGATTACAAATGAGAGGGCAAGTACTTACGCAGGGGCAAAAAAGGAAATATGTTTTATAGAAACAATGAGTAACTCAGTAATAGGTATTTTTATCATGTTTCATTTTACTCACTTTGGAGATACTTTTTTTTTTTAATTGAAGTTATGTGCCATCATGGATTGAGCAAGTCCATCAGTATCATTTTTTTTCAACATCCTGTGCCCACTTCATGTCTCTATTTCAGTATTTTTTTTAGCAATAAGGTATTTCTAAATTAAGACATGAGTATTATTTAGACATAATGCTATTGCACACATAATAGACTGCAATAGAGTGTAAACATAACTTTTATATGCACCCAGAAATCAAAAAACATGTGTGATTTACCTTGTTACAATGTTTGGAAATTGAATTTTGAGTTTTTATAAAAGGGACCAGATTCTTCAAACATGGTGTGACATCATATCACATGACTGGAGAACAATATGAGAGGGAGCCAAGGGTTAATGACTGGATCAGGCCAGGGAGCACTGAGGAGGGCCTTGTTCAAGTATTTCCTTTCACATATTTCTCATTATATTTTCCAGTATGGTCTCAGGCTCCTATCATCAGTCAAATTCAATTCCAACCTTTCCAAATACACTTTTGATTATTTTCTTCATAAGCTGTAAAATATTAGGAGGTCTTTTTCCACCTGTTATGGGAGAAATATTTCAAATTTACAATAATAAAATCTTCCACTGTGTGAATATACTTCTTTTCTTTGTCTCTCAGATTCCTACTTATTTTTCATGATGCAGTTTAAATGCCATTTATTAAATAACATTTTGCCTGTTTATCCAGGGAATTTATCCTCAGGGTGCTTCCTCAGGATTCTTGAAACACTCTGTGCCTATATCTTAAGATTATTCTAAAATGAAATAAAATAATGCATGCAAAGATATGTTGGGAAAAAAGTGTGTAGTGTATACATAGAAGGAAAAGCAACTCTCTTTAAAACTAATGAGACAGTATTTTTGCTCTGGTCAGGGAGGGGAGTGAAAGTAGCAGTTCTATCTTCAGAGACATGGCACAGAATAGACCCTAAGTAAGGTTCCAGCAGAGGCAGATAAGCACTGTTTTACACAGAGCCTCTGGGCCAGTGCTGTCTGGTAGACTTTCCTTAGCAAACTAACACAGGAACAGAAAAACAAATACTGCATATTCATACTTACAAGTGGGAGCTAAGTGATGAGAACACACAGACACAAAGAGGGGAAGAGCATACACTGGGGCCTATTGAAGGGTGGAGGGTAGAAGCAAGGAGTAGACCAAGAAAAATAACTAATGAGTACTAAGTTAATATCTGGGTGATGTAATAATCTGTACAATGAATCCCCATGACACAAACCTATATAACCTGCACATATACCTCTGAACTTAAAATAAAAGTGAAAAATAATAAAATTTCATGATAATAAAAAAGAAATATAAGGTAGCTACCCATGTGTGTATTATAAGTGGTCTTAAATGTTCTAGTAGTCACATTTAAAGCATAAAAATAAATAGATGAAACTGAATGTAATAATAGATTTATTCAACTGAATAGTTAAATCACACTTCAATGTATAAAAAGCTTTGACACACATTCTTTATTTCATATAAAGTCTTTTAACTCTGTCATCTATTTTATCCTTACAGCACAGCTCAGTCTTGACTATCCACATTTCAAGTGCTCAAGAATCACGTGGGCTGATGGCTACTGTATGAGACTATGCAGCTCTAGGTTGTGCAGGCAGTGTTAGAGAGAATGCACACATACATTAGTTCATTCTCACATGTCTATACAGAAATATCTGAAACTGATAATTTATAAAGAAAAGAAATTTAATTGGCTCATGGTTCTGCAGGCTGTACAGAAAGTACGGCTGGGAAGGCCTTAGGAAACTTACAATAATGGTGAAAGGCAAAGGGGAAGCAGGTAAATCTTACATGGCAGAAGCAGGAGGAAGCAGGAAAGTGGGGAGGTGCCATACACTTTCAAACAACCAGATCTCATGAGAACTCACTCACTATCATGAGAAAGCAAGGGGGAAATCTGCCCCTACAATCTGATGCAATCACCTCCCACCAGTCCCCACTTCCAACACCGGGGATTACAATTTAACATGAGATTTGTGTGGGGACACAAATCCAAACCATATCAACACACATACAATATTTCATTTGTTTAACAATTTGCCTAGGGCTCCACTGAAGGTCCCTTTGCCACCTAATGTGAACATGGCTGTCCTGTATTTTAAAGTATTCCGATGCTGTAAAGTTAGCTTAATATACTTCCACATTGAATTTCTCAGATTCGCTGAATATATTTTGTTGTTCTCTAACTACACTAATTCATCATAGTAAGCATAGACTCAGTTTGTTTTGAAAAGCTTGAATATTCATAAAATCCAATTTAGACTTCAGAGTTCTCTAATACAGTAACAAGCTTGAATATTCATAAAATCCAACTTAGACGTCAGAGTTCTCTAATACAGTAACCCTTAGTTACATACGGCTATTTAAAATTAATTGAAATTAAATAAAACTAAAATTTCAGTTTGTCAGTCACACTAGTTGCATTTCATTATTCAATAGCTACACATGACTAGTGACTGCGCTGGTGAAGTGCAGATAGGATATATTTTGTCATCTCGAAAAATTCTATTGAACAAAACTGCTTTAGAGTTTTATAGCATGAATTATAATGGTGCAGTAAATTCAGAGACTGGCAAGTTCTTTTTGACATTAATTTATTGTTATTTTAAAATGTTGGAAAGCAGAATGTGCATTTAAATGTGTTTTCAATAGCCTCACTAAAATAAATTGGCTAATATAACAATCTTTTCTGACTTCCCCTATAATATTCTGTTAGTGTTGCCAAGCATTTATTTAATTAATTTGTAAATCATATTGAGAACTTTGCCCCTAAACTGCAGTAAAACTGCCAACTATTGTAATTTTGCAATTTTTAAAAATCTTCTTTTTATTTAATGAACCTAGAGGAAAGCATTATTGTGTGAGAATTTGCCATGGGCCAATGACTTGAAGTTAATTTCATTTACTTGTTTCTTTTTATTGCTTTTAGCTTGATTTAAATTTCTTAAAATTGCTTTTATTACCTTCTTAATGATTTCATAAGATTGTATTTAGTGAAACTCTGCCCAAGATCTCTTAGAAGACATCTGTACATTGCTTTTACTATGTTGTCTCCTCAGAATAGAGCTTCCTGGTGGCTTAATCATTTTATGCTATTGTTTTCAGTCGAGGTAAACATATCAATGTAACTATGATTGAGAAATGAGTCCACTTGAAATGAAGCTGGAGAATTGTGAGGGAGAACCCATTCTGGCCATGCAGTAACCTGCCAAATTCATGAGAACTGCTTTTTCCATATATGGAAACATTGTAACATGAAAAATTTGTTTAATTTTTGATAATTTTTGCAGATTGTTTATTTTACTCCTGCTCAGAGATTTTTTTTAATACCATGCTTCCTGTTGACCATTTACTGTGTTAAATTTTATTTATGAACATTTTTACCTGATGTCCAAATGAATAATAAATATCTCCACTGCCAGTAAAATCTGAGAGTTCTAAAACATAATGACAGACAAACGAAATGCTAGTTATTATGTTATTTCAAATGTTATTGATAAAAAAGGAAGATTGTAATAGTAGTTTGTGTGTATTAGTCCATTCTCACACTGCTATGAAGAAATACCCGAGATTGAGTAATTTATAAAGGAAAAAAGTTTACTGACTTACGGTTCTGCAACTGCTCCCATGTTTCAATTACCTTCACCTGGTCTCTTTCTGTAACTGTGAAGATTATGAGGATTACAATTCAAGATGGGATATGGGTGGGGGACACAAAGCCTAACCATATCATTGTAATAAGTCTTTGTCAAGTATACAATTTTTAATAAGTAATGAAATATATATATATATATTCTGTTTTAGTAGATTTATCATGGATCAATACACATTTGTCTTTATGTCTGTAATTGCGTATATACAGATAACATAACTATTAAAAAGTTCAAAAAAGATTAAAAATTATAAAAAAGATAAGCTCTGGCCAAAATAAGTGATACTAATCAGAACTAGCATAGGAAATTATCCATATAGAAAATGAGTCTAATGGTGTGACTTAGTAAGTGTTCCATGACAATGGCTGGGTGTGTAGCCTCAGCTATTTAACTGCTAAAATATAAACATCTGGATGACCTACTAATTGGAATGAGACGCAACTAAAACGTAACTAATGTAAATGCAAAAGATACACACTGAGAAGAGACAGATGGACATGTGAGTGACAGATGGGTAGTTAGGTTAGAACACTTCACTGATGTTCATGTTCATAAGCCCAGCACAATAAAGATTAATATGGGCGTTAATCATATGGAAGTTTTTATCTTCCAATAAATCGATTGTCTCAATCAATAGTCAATCTATCATTAATCCGGAGAGCATAAGGTTGACTGGGTTGAGAAAATATATTTTCCTTTTAGAGCTATGAATATTTCCCTAACCCAGGTAGTTGTATAAATAAATGTTCTGTAATTCTAACACATAAAATAGGTAGAAAATAATACAATTAATTAAAAAGTATCAATAATTAATAATATATTTAATAGGCACTGTGTTAAATAAAAGAATCATGGTGTATTTTAGAATCACTGAAAAAATGTGTGAAAGTTTATGTAAGTTAAGCAAAACCCCAAATTTATTAAAATATTTAGAGCAACCATTCTCAGTTTTAACTGCATCTTGCAATCATTTGGGAAAATTATGAAAATACGAATACACAAAAAATTAAATAAGAATTTCTGAGCTTGAGAATAGAGCTTTGGAATTTTTAAAAAAAGAAATTCTATATAATTCAATTGTGTAATTAGGGATAAAAGCCACTTATCTTACAGGATTGGCTATGCTTGCAATATTTTAAAAATATTGAATAATGTGGCTGGGCGCAGTGGCTCACTCCTGTAATCCCAGCACTTTGGGAGACCCAGGCTGGTGGATCACAAGGTCAGGAGTTCAAGACCACCCTGGCCAAGATGGTGAAAACCTGACTCTACTAAAAAAAAAAAAAAAATACAAAAATTAGGCAGGTATGGTGGTGGGCGCCTGTAATCTCAGCTACTGGGGAGGCTGAGGCAGAGAATTAATTGAACCCAGGAGGTGGAGGTTGCAATGAGCCATGATCGTACCACTGTACTCCAATATAGGTGACAGAGAGAGACTCCATCTCAAAAAATAAAAAATAAAAAAAATTGAATAGTGCTTGATTTATAAAATGTACACTGTATAAGATTCATGTATGAGTTATGTTCTTGTAAGTTCAGGCAGCTATTACAAAATTTCTTAGACTGGGTAACATAAACAAGAGAAATTTGTTGTTCATAGTTGTGGAGGCCGGGAAGTTCAAGATTAAGGCACCAGCAGATTTGGTGTCTGGTAAGGGCCTGTTCCTCACAGATGTTACCTTCTTTGTTCTCATGTGGTAAAAGGGGCAAACTAACTTTCTTAAGCCTCTTTTATAAGAGCACAAATCCCATCCTTCAGGAATCTGCCAACACAACCTAATCTCCTCCTTAAGGTCCTACATCTTAATACTATTGGGGATAAACTCTCATATGAATTTTCCAGGGATAAGAAATTTATACCTAGAAAATAGTAATATTTAATGTTGAAAAAATTAATACTTTAAGCATTAAACAGAGTACAAATTATAGGGAATGTTATTCTCCATACACTAAAATCCCTTCATATGATTAAAAACCCTATCCCCATGCCTAGGACACAGTTGGAAATCTACAAACCTTAACTGAAGGTGCCTACTATGAAGATGTAGTCTTAAACCAAAATCATTAAATTTAATTTTTACAAGTCAAGTGAATCATATGAACTACCTGGCACAGTGTGGTTTCTATATTAGATAGATATGTAGGAAAGTAGATAGATAAGATAAACTATTAATTATTCTACATAAGACATTAACTAACTGTGGTTAAAATTGGGTGACAGATGAAGAGTGGTAGCTGAATGAATAGAGCTTCTAATGATGAAATAAAATTTTCACAACTTTTACTTGGATATCATTGTTGTATATGGAATTATGTGATGGGATAATTTAAAAATGATAATCTATTTTGGTCAGAAACCTGTTAGCCTGATGTAAGCATATAAAGAAGATAGAATGTAATTAAACAGTTATGTGCACATAAATACGTGTTTCTGATTATGCGTGTGAATACACGTGTGTGTTGGGAAGACATGGGAGATTTTAGAAGTCCTTTAAAGTGTCTTGACAAAAGCCACAAAACTAGGAGTTAGTGATAGTGAGAGCAATAAGGACAAGAGAAAAACCAAAGAAAAACCTAACTATAAAAGTAGTAATAATAGTAACAATACCGCTAACAACATTTACTGAAGAATTTCTATATTCTAGTCACTGAATGATGGATAAAGTGCTTTCAGAAATGAAATGTCCATGTTAGGACAACCAAGAAATTAAAGGTGACCAGAATCAGGGACAATTGCAAAGTATAATGAACAACAATTCAGGTGACATTGACAGTAACAGTGTATAGTTAGAGAAGCAAGATGCAGTTTTTCCCAAGGAACC
>PVKP010037190.1:0-21838 GCA_004027715.1 Plecturocebus donacophilus | reverse complement strand
CCTAGCATGTGCAAATTGATGTCTCTTTGTAGTTTTGATTTACATTTTTTTAAAATTGTACTTTAGGTTCCGGGTTACATGTGCAGATTAGGCAGGATTGTTGCATGGGTACACACGTGGCAATGTGGTTTGCTGCCTTCATCCCTCCATCACCTACATCTGGCATTTCTCCCCATGTTATCCCTCCCCGACCTCCCCAACCCCTTGCTGTCCCTCTCTTACCCCCACCAACAGACCCCAGTGTGTGATGCTCCCCTCCCTGTGTACATGTGTTCTCATTGTTCAACACTCGCCTATGAGTGAGAACATTCGGTGTTTGATTTTCTGTTCTTGTGTCAGTTTGCTGAGAATGATGATTTCCAGGTTCATCCATGTCCCTACAAAGGACATGATGAATTCATCATTTTTATGGCTGCATAGTATTCCATGGTGTACATGTGCCACATTTTCCTTGTCCAGTCTATCGTCAATGGACATTTGGGTTGGTTCCAGGTCTTTGCTATTGTAAACAGTGCTGCAATGAACATACGTGTGCATGTGTCTTTGTAATAGAATGATTTATAATGCTTTGGGAATATACCCAGTAATGGGATTGCTGGGTCAAATGGAATTTCTATTTCTAGGTCCTTGAGGAAGTGCCACACTGTCTTCCACAATGGTTGAACTAGTTAACACCCCCACCAACGTGTAAAAGTGTTCCTATTTCTCCACATCCTCTCCAGCATCTGTTGTCTCCAGAAGTTTTTAATAATTGCCATTCTGACTGGTGTGAGGTGGTATCTCAATGTGGTTTTGATTTGTATTTCTCTAATAATCAGTGATGATGAGCATTTTTTCATGTTTGTTGGCCTCATATATGCCTTCTTTTGAAAAGTGTCTGTTCATATCCTTCTCCCACTTTTGGATGGGTTTTTTTGTTGTAAATATGTTTTAGTTGTTTGTAGATTCTGGATATTAGCCCTTTGTCTGACGGGTAGATTACAAAAATTTTTTCCCATTCTATTGGTTGCTGGTTCACTCTAATGATTGTTTCATTTGCTGTATAGAAGGTCTGGAGTTTAATTAGATTCCATTTGTCTATTTTGGCTTTTGTTGCTAATGCTTCGGTGTTTTAGTCATGAAGTCCTTGCCTATGCCTATGTCCTGAATGGTTTTGCCTAGATTTTCTTCTAGGGTTTTTATGGTGTTAGGTCTTATGTTTAAGTCTTTAATCCATCCGGAGTAAACTTTAGTGTAGGGTGTCAGGAAGGGGTCCAGTTTCTGCTTTCTGCACATGGCTAGCCAGTTTTCCCAACACTATTGATTAAACAGGGAATCCTTTCCCTATTGCTTGTTTTTGTCAGGTTTGTCAAAGATCAGATGGTTATGGATGTGTGGTGTTGCCTCCAGGGCCTCTGTTCTGTTCCATTGGTCTATATCTCTGTTTTGGTACCAGTACCATGCTGTTTTGATTACTGTAGCTTTGTACTATAGTTTGAAATCTGGTAGTGTGATGCCTCCCGCTTTGTTCTTTTTGCTTAGGATTGTCTTGGCTGTGTGGGCTTTCTTTTGGTTCCATATGAAGTTTAAGGTGGTTTTTTCCAGTTCTGTGAAGGTCATTGGTAGCTTGATGGGGATACCATTGAGTCTATAAGTTACTTTGGGCAGTATGGCAATTTTCCCGATATTGATTATTCCTAACCATCAGCATGGAATGTTTCTCCATTTGCTTGTGTCCTCTCTTATTTCCTTGAGCAGTGGTTCGTAGTTCTCCTTGAAGAGGTCCTTTACATCCCTTGTTAGTTGTATTTCTAGGTATTTTATTCTCTTTGTAGCAATTGTGAATGGGAGTTCATTCTTGATTTGGCTCTCTGTTAGTCTGTTATTGGTGTATACAAATGCTTGTCATTTCTGCACATTGATTTTGTATCCTGACACTTTGCTGAATTTGCTTATCAGTTTAAGGAGATTTTGGGCTAAGATGATAGGGTCTTCTAAATATACAATGATGTTGTCTGCAAATAGAGACAATTTGACTTCCTCTTTTCCTAACTGAATATACTTTATTTTTTTTTCTTGCCTAATTGCTCTGGCTAGAACTTCCAATACTATATTGAATAGGAGTGGTGAGAGAGGGCATCCTTGTCTAGTGCCAGCTTTCAATGGGAACGCATCCAGTTTTTGCCCATTCAGTATGATACTGGCTGTAGGTTTGTCGTTAAAAGCTTTTATTATTTTGAGATACGTTCCTTCAACACCTAGTTTATTGAGAGTTTTTAGTGTAAAGGGCTGCTGAATTTTGTTGAAGGCCTTCTCTGCATCTATTGAGATCATCATGTAGTTTTTGTCTTTGACTCTGTTTATGTGGTGGATTACTTTTATAGACTTGCATATGTTGAACCAGCCTTACATCCTTGGAATGAAGCCTACTTGATCATGATGGATAAGTTTTTGATGTGCTGTTGCAATTGGTTTGCCAGTATTTTATTGAAGATTTTTGCACAGATGTTCATCATGGATATTGGCCTGAAGTTTTCTTTTTTTGTTGAGTCTCTGCCAGGTTTTGGTATCAGGATGATATTGGTCTCATAAAATGATCTGGGAAGGAATCCCTCTTTTTGTATTGTTTGGAATAGTTTCAGAAGCCGTGGTACCAGCTCCTCCTTGTATGTCTGGTAGAATTCAGCTGTGAACCCGTCTGGACCTGGACGTTTTTTGGTTGGTAGGCTATTAATTGCTGCCTCAACTTCAGCCTTTGTTATTTATCTGTTCAAGGTTTCAACTTCTTCCTGGTTTAGGCTTGGGAGGGTACAAGTGTCCAGAAATTTATCCATTTCTTCCAGGTTTACTGGTTTATGTGCATAGAGTTGTTTGTAGTAATCTCTGATTGTAGTTTGTATTTCTGTGGAATCTGTGGTGATATCCCCTTTATCGTTTTTTATTGCATCTATTTGATTATTCTCTCTTTTCATTTTTATTAATCTGGCTAGCGGTCTGTCTGTTTTGTTGATCTTTTCAAAAAACCAGCTCCTGGATTTATTGATTTTTTTGAAGGATTTTTTTGTATCTGTATCTCCTTTAGTTCTGGTCTGATTTTAGTTATTTCTTGTCTTCTGCTAGATTTTGAGGTTTTTTTTTTTTTTTATCTTGCTCCTTTAGCTCTTTCAATTTTTACAATAGGGTGTTGATTTTAGATCTTTCCTTGCTTCTCATGTGGATGTTTATTGCTATGAATTTCCCTCTAGGCACTGCTTTAAATATGTCCCAGAGATTCTGGTATGTTGTGTCTTCGTTCTCATTGGTTTCAAAGAACTTCTTTATTTCAGCCTTCATTTCATTGTTTTTCCAGTTGACATTGAGGAGCTGGTTGTTCAGTTTCCAGGAAGTTGTGTGGTTTTGAGTTAGTTTCTTAATTCTGAGTTCTAATTTGATTGCACTGTGGTCTGAGAGACTGTTTGGTATGATTTCTGTTCTTTTGTATTAGCTGAGGAATGATTTACTTCCAATTACGTGGTAAATTTTAGAGTAGGTGCCATGTGGTGCTGAGAAGAATGTATATTCTGTGGATTTAGGGTGGAGATTTCTCTAGATGTCTATTAGGTCCGTTTGGTCCAGATCTGATTTCAACTCCTGGATATCCTTGTTAGTTTTCTGTCTCGTTGATCTGTCTAACATTGACAGTGGAGTGTTAAAGTCTCCCACTATTATTGTGTGGGAGTCTGTCTCTTTGTAGGTCATTAAGAACTTGCTTTATGTATCTTGGTGCTCCTGTATTGGGTGTGTATATATTTAGGATCATTAGTTCTTCTTGCATTGATCCTTTTACCATTATGTAATGCCCTTCTTTTTCTATTTTGATCTTTGTTGGTTTAAAGTCTATTTTATCAGAAACTAGATTTGTAACTCCTGTTTTTTTTTGCTCTCCATTTTCTTGATAAATCTTCCTCCATCCCTTTATTTTGAGCCTATATGTGTCCTTGGACTTGAGATGGGTTTCCCGGATACAGCATACCACTGGGTTTTGACTTTTTATCCAGTTTGCCAGTCTGTGTCTTTTGATTGGGGCATTTAGCCCATTTACATTTAAGGTTAATATTGTTTTCTATGAATCTGATCCTGCCATTTTTATGCTAGTTGGATGTTTTGCCTGTTAGTTCACATATTTTCTTCATTGTGTCGATAGTCTTTACCATTTGGTATGTTTTTGGAGTGGCTGGTACTGATTGTTCCTTTCCTTGTTTAGTGCTTCTTTCAGGAGCTCTTGTAAGGCAGGCCTGGTGGTGACGAAATCTTCCAGCAACTACTTGTCCGTAAAGGATTGTCTTTCTCTTTCACTTCTGAAGCTTAGTTTGGCTGGATATGAAATTCTAGGTTGAAAGTTCTTTTCTTTAAGGATATTGAATATTGCCCCCCTCCGCACTATCTTCTGCCTTGTAGTGTTTCCACGGAGAGATCTGCTGTAAGTCTGAAGGGCTTCCATTTGTGGGTAACCCGACCTTTCTCTCTGGCTACCCTTGGCACTTTTTCCTTCATTTCAACCCTGGTGAATCTGATGATTATATGCCTTGGAGTTATTCTTCTTGAGGAATATCTTTGTGGTGTTCTCTTTATTTCCTGGGCTTGAATGGTGGCCTGCCTTGCTAGGTTGGGGAAGTTCTCCTGGATAATATCCTGAAGAGTGTTTTCCAGCTTGGATTCATTCTTTCCATCACATTCAGGTACACCTATCAAACGTAGATTGAGTCTTTTCACATAATCTCATATTTCTTGGAGGCTTTGTTCATTTCTTTTCACTCTTTTTTCTCTATTCTTGCCTTCTCGTTTTATTTCATTGAGTTGATCTTCAGTCTCTCATATCCTTTCTTCTGCTTGGTTGGTTTGCCTATTGGAACTTGTGTATGCTTCACGAAGTTCTCATGCTGTGTTTTTCAGCTCCATCAAGTCGTTTATATTCTTTTCTAAGCTGTTTATTCTAGTTAGCATCTCATCTAACCTTTTTTCTAGGTTCCTAGTTTCTTTGCATTGGGTTAGCACATGTTCTTTTACCTCTGAGAAGTTTGTTATTACCCACCTTCTGAAGCCTGTTTTTGTCAATTCATCAGATTCATTCTCCATCCAGGTTTCTTTAGCTGGTGAGGAGTTGTGACCCCTTGGAGGAGGAGAGCCATTCTGGTTTTTGGTGTTTTCATCTTTTTGTGCTGGTTTCTTCCCATCTTAGTGGCTTTATCTACCTGTGGGTTTTGTAGCTGGTGACTTTTGGATGGAGTCTCTGAGTGGATGTCCTTTGTGTTGATGTTGAAGCTATTTCTTTCTGCTTCTTAGTTTTACTTCTAACAGTCAGTCTTCTCTGCTGCAGGACTGCTAGAGGTCTACTCCATACCCTGCTCACCTGGGGATCACTCGTGGGGCTGCAGAACAGCAAGGGTTGCTGCTGGTTTCTTCCTCTGCTAGCCTCGTCCCAGAAGCATACTGCCAGATGTCGGCCTGAGCTCTCCTTTATGAGGTGTCGCTTTGGCTGTATGGGGGTCAGGGAGCTGCTTGAGGAGACAGTCTTTCCCTTCTAGGAACTCAGGTGCTGTGCTGGGAGCTCCATTGTTCTGTGCAGAGCTGCTGGGCAGGTATCTTTAAGTCTGCTGCAGCTGAACTCATAACTGCCTCTTTTCCCAGGTGCTCTGTCCTAGGAAGGTCGGCTTTATTTATAAATTCCTGTCATGCTGCTGCCTTTTTTCATAGATGCCCTGCCCCGCATGGAGTATCTAGTCACAGTCTGCCAGCAGAGGTGTTGCTGAGCTGCCGCAGGCTCTGCCCAGCTGCTGTGTGAACTGCCTCAGTAGTGGCAGACTGCCTCGGTAGTGGGGGATGCCCTTCCCCACACTGAGCTGGACCATCCTGAGTCTAGCTGTGCTTGCTGCAAAACTCTCAATCCAGAGAATTTCAGATTGCTTGTTTTGTTGGGGTGGTACCCGCTGAGCCAGATTGCCTGGCTCCCTGTCTCAGCCCCCTCCCTTTCAGTTGAATGGGCACCTCTGTCTCCCAGATGTTCCAGGTGCCAGCGGAAATGCCTGCTCAGACTTGTGTGAGTTTCTGTGCTCCGACCTGGGACTGGCTGAAACCGCTGCACTGAAAACTCATGGCGCTTTGTAGCCCAGGAATCTCCTGGTCTGTAGGCAGTGAAAACTTGTTTGGAAATGCAGTGAGCACTCACCCTCTGCACTATTCTCGCTGGGAACTGCACTCTGGAGCTGTTCCTATTCAGCCATCTTGGATCCTCGGATCTAAAATATTTTTACTGATAGTGAATATACTCAAGTTATAAGAATTTGTTTAATAGTGAATAAATTCATTCTTAGCACTAGCCTCTTTCAATTCTGTTTGCTTGCTTATCTTTTACAGCCTATTTAAACATTTCATTTTTCTTCACAGTTGCAGTAAAGACTTCTTTTTGTTACAGTGCAAGCTTATTAGACCTTATCACAGACTTCATGCCTTCATTTGTGTATACTGTATGATGGAAAAAATCAAAGACGAATGTTGTAAAATAACAAGTGAGATCAAACTGAAAAAGGTCTCCTTTCTTAAAGGCTGAAAAATAGATTCATTTTCTTGGAGCTGGATTTGTTTCTCTGACTAATTTTACTGCTACTCTTAAATTTGCAGATTGACAACCTTTATACTGAAAATATGTATCTATATTTTAGTAGAATTTCAATCATGTATTCTCAGTTTTCTCTAATTTAAGATACCCAGATATGGAAAGGAGGTATTTTTCCCCTCAGATGGTTAAATGTT
Organism: Plecturocebus donacophilus; assembly: GCA_004027715.1. Taxonomy (NCBI): domain Eukaryota; kingdom Metazoa; phylum Chordata; class Mammalia; order Primates; family Pitheciidae; genus Plecturocebus; species Plecturocebus donacophilus. The sequence goes on along the minus strand of PVKP010037190.1, from coordinate 15,070 downwards.
ATAATCTGAAATTGATAATATGCTAATAAACAAAGTTAGGTTAAAAATCAGGTCTTTTTGATTTCCATGAGACATTGTAATCATTATATTACTTAGGATTTGTTTTAAAATCAGGTTCCAAATTAATATGGGAAAAAACAGAAAATGTTTAGAGGTAGCAGTGATTAAATTATTTCAGATTATTATATTTTTCTTAGTTTTGCCTACATGTCTACTTCTTCATCTGTTGTTTTACTTTGTGGTACTTAAACATTTTATAAAGGTTTTTTTTTTTGAGATGGAGTTTTGCTCTTGTTGCCCCGCCTGGAGGGCAATGGCGCTATCTCTGCTCATTGCAACCTCCACCTCCTGGGTTCAAGCGATTTTCCTGCCTCTGCCTCCCAAGTAGCTGGGATTACAGGCATATGCCATCATGCCTGGTTAACTTTTTGTATTTTTAGTAGAGACAGTGTTTCACCATGTTTGCCAGGCTGGTCTCCATCTCCTGACCTAAGGTGATCCCCCTGCATCGGCCTCCCAAAGTGCTGGGATTACAGGTGTGAATCACCATGTCCTGCCTCCATAAATATTTTTAGTGCATTTAAACATTAATAGACTTAAAAAAGTATTGTAAAAGACATGAATATAGACATAGGTTTTAATTAAATCACAATTAATGGAAATGTGTACTCATAGCAAAATTAATTATGTTCTTTTTGGTTAGAATATTCTGGAGCCTAATGTTTCATCTCCTTTTCACATCACTTTCCTCAAAAATGCAGCATGAGCTTAAATATGAATTTTTTAATATTAACTTAAAACTTCACTATGATAAATGTTTATTCAAAATTGAAGGAGAAAAAAGATTTAGAGTAAGATACATACTAATATTAAATACTAGTGCAATATTATGAGTCATTTTTTCTTATATGTATTTTCTGTTACCTACCAAGAAATAATAATAAATGCCTATTACTATTAAAATAAAACGTTTTAAAATATTTAATATTAGTTTATCATTGTATATTTCAACATTTTTTGTATTTAAATAATTTAGCAACATGCATAAGGTTTTATTATTTTATTTTATTTTTGTTTGTTTCTTTTTTGAGATAGGATCTCATTCTGTCACCCATTTATGGTCATGGCTTACTGCAGCCTTGACCTTCAGGGCTGAATCAATCCTTCCACCTCAGCCTCCTGTGTAGCTGGGATTACAGGTGCATGCCACCATGCCCAGCTAATTTTTGTAGAGAAAGGGTCTCACTGTGTTTCCCAGGCTGGTCTCCACTACTGGGCTTAAGTGATCAACAGACCTTGGTCTCCCAAAGTGGTGGGATTACCGACCTGAGCCACTGTACCCCTTCCTATTCTCCCTCTCTTGTAATAAATATTTTAGATAATTTAAAAAGTTTTCTTTTACTTGACTTTCTTAAAGGAGAATTTCAGTTGCTTTTCTTCAGTAAAAAATTCCAGAAACTGCCAGAAGAAGGCTAATGTCAGTAATAATTCTGTCATTAAACATAATGGAGATGAGTCATATTTAATTTGTATATACTTTTTTTAATATCACGTGTAACACATATTCTTCTTGTCCTTCCCTCCAAGTGAGTGACAAAGAGTTTTTTTCTTTCATTTTATCAACACTAAACAGAGTGATTTTAAGAATACTGGATCCACCTTTTCCCACTTATATTTGGAGTGAAATGTGTAATTTATGTATGAAACCTGTAATTTTAATTTAAGATCTTGTGAAAGTATCAAAAATCTTTAGATAAATTGACACAGAGTTGCTTTAAAATGCAAATTTATTGTTAGTAAAAAAGCAGAATTTTAAAACTTTATGTTTTAATTGATTGTTTCTAGTTGAATTCAGAATATTAAAGCTTTGTTGTATATATAGTAACTCTCTAATAAATACTTCAAGAAAGTGTCTTAGTATTTAATTACGTATAAGCACTATAATTTATTCTAAAGCTTTAATAAAATCAAGTTTCTATTAGTTTATGCTTTTCTCAATGTTCATTGAAAATATGGAGTCATATTGCCTATTACTGCCCCAATCCCCAGCCCAGCTTGTAACTTTCCTGAGGAGGAAAATTGAGTAAACCTTAGTGAGTATTTGACAGTTGACTCCATCCATAGCCAATCTGGAAGATAGGGTGTTGTGGGAGGGAGATATGTTTTTATAGTTTTTTTTTTGCAGAAAAGATGTAGATTTTCTGATTCAGTTTTGAAGATGGTATAGGTGAATGCACCTGAGAGAAATGAGAGCGGCATCCCATTAGACATGTTGTGTCCAACCCCTTTTAGGATTCTGCATGTCTCTTAGGTATTCCTTTGTCAGGTAACAAAGATGTAACATGGGAGATATATTCCACTTCTCTGCATAGTCAGCTTAGTGTAGTACTCTGTCTCAGCAAATTACTGGAAAGATCAGGATTTGGAAGTTAGACCAGATTTTATTGCTGGGGTAGAGAGAGAATGCTCAGAAAGTTTATCCTGTACACCAAAGGATGAGCAATTGGAAAAATGGACTGCTTTAGCATTTTGGTGTTAGTTTGCAATAGGTAGGGCAGATTCCTCTCATTTTATTGCAGTACAAGATCCCTTTAATAGCTAGCTCTAATATGACACTACAGTGTAATAGTTTAGTTTAGAGGGCGCAGATTGATGTCAGACTCAACTTGTGTTGATACTCTTCCATCTGCCAATTGGGCTAACATTATTAGCGTAAAGTGTCTTAATGCCTGCTATATATTAAGTGTTCAATAAATAAATAAATAATTTTACACAGGATCTATATCGTCCTCTTCCAATATAATTTAGTTTAATCTTAGGCCTAATAGTTTGTTTTCCTTCCTGATCAGGTTTCTTCATCTCTAGTATTTTACCATCAGAGGGAAAGGTCTTAGAAACACTTTTTTAGTTTAGTTCTAGAGGTATTGGCTAGACATCATGTCAGTCGTATGCATATAGCAATATTTTATATATTAAAAACAAATATAATCCCTAGAATAGTATTGTCTGACTAGGGATGAAATGGTCCCAAAAGAGGGACAGGAAAACAGAGAAGTGGGAGTAGTAGTAAAGAGAAAATTAAAATCAATGTGTAAATAAGAAAGCAAGTTTATCTGCAATTATAGGGAAAAACTGTTAAAATTATTTTGTGTATTTTTATTTCACAAGAAGCTTCTTAAGATTTTAAATTATTTAACTATTTATTGGGTTGTACTAAATATTTAGATAAATGCAGTATATAGATATGTCTGTCTGTATGCATATATATTAAATGTACATAAGTTTGTTATACCTTAACTAATTAGGGGTTCCTTCTCACCCAAAAGAAATTTAAATAAATACTTTGGATTATTTCTGTAAATGTAGCATGCCATTTAGCAAATTTAAGGGAACAAGTGAATAACTTAGCTATTCCAACAATGTTTTGCCTCTGCATTCCTTGGCACAAACAGGCACCTCAGTGAAGTGTCCCTCATGGGAGTTGCCCGGGGAAATCTTACTGAAGAAGTCTAGGTCCTAGTTCAGGCTCCCTTCCCTTCTACTTTCTAAAATTCCGACTTTATTGAGTTACAGTTTATATACAATAAATCATACCAGTTTTAAGTGTACAATTTAATGTTTTGACAAATGTATGCACCCACGACATTTACAACGTTGAGTAGTTTCCTCACCCCAAAGAGTTCCCTTGGTTTTCTTTCCCAGTAAATCTTGCCTTATCTCTGTACCCTGAAAGCCACTGACCTGCTATCTGTCGCTATGAATATTTGTGTACAAGTCATTTTGCACACATATTTGTCGCTATGAATATTTGTCTACAAGTCATATTGCACACATTTCATTTCTCTTGGGTGAATGCAAAGGAGTAGAATTGCTGCGCTGCATAAATATGTAATGTATTGAACCTTACAAGAAACTGATATGTTTGCCAAAATAATAGGACTATTTTATATTCTCACCAGCAGTGTATAGGATCTTTTTAATTATAGCTATCCTGGTGGGTATAAAGTGGCACCTTGTTTTAATTTGCTTTTTCTGATATTGAGCATATTTTCATGTGGTTATTGGCCATTCAAATATCTTCTTTTTTGATGTGTATTCTCAAATCTTTGACCATTTAAAAAAAAATTGGATTGCTTGTCTTCTTATAATTGTAAGAGTTCTTTATATGTTCTAAATGCAAATTTATTTGTCATGTCTAAATAAGTATACACACACATATATATTATGCACACACCCAGTATTTTTTCCCATTCTGTGGGTCGTATTTTCTTTTTCTTAATGGTTTATTTTAATTAGCAGAATTCAAAAATTTTTATGAAGCCCAGCTTATCAATTTTTTTCTTTTATCTTTATTGCCCTTTGCATCATATGCAAGAATCTTTTAACTATTAATACACTAAGGTTTTAAATTTTGCCTGCTTTCTTCTGGATATTTGATACTTTAAACTTTTGATAAATTTACTGTTATTTTGGTGTGCAGTGTGAGTTAAGGGTCCTGGCTGAATTTTTTAAAAAATTATCAAGGTGAAATTTACATAACATAAAAGTAGCCATTTAAAAGTGAACAATTCGGTGACATTTAGTATATTCATCATGTTATGTGACCAATTCTACCTACTTCCAAACATATTTATCACTCCAGAATAAAATTTGGTACTCAAAAAGTAGTTTCTCTCACTCCACCCTTCCCCTAGTCCCTGGAAACCGTCAATCTGCATTCTGTCTCTGTAGATTTACCTATTCTTGATATTTCACATAAATGGAATAATACATTATGTGATCTTTTGTGTTTGACTTCTTTCACTTAATATTGTCACAGTTCATCCTCATTGTACATCATCCCTTTTTATGGCTAAATAATTTTGCATTGTATGGATATACCACATTTTGTTTATTCATTCATCCATTGTTGGACATCTGGGCTATTACCACTTCTTATCTATTGTGACAAGTGCTGCTATGAACATCTATATATGTGTATTTGTTTGAGTACCTGTTTTTAATACTTAAGGACTTACCCCTAGGTGTGGAATTACCGGGCTATATGGTAATTCTATCTTTACGTTTTAAGGAACCACCACACTATTTTCCATGGTGGTTTAAACATTTTACATTCCCACCAGCAATGTATCAGCATTTCAAGTTCTCCATATCCTTATCAACACTTGTTATTTTTGTTTTGTTTAAGTTTTATTTTTTAAATTATGGCCATCCTGGTTTGTTACGGAGTGGTTTTTCATTGTGGTTTTGATTTGCATTTCCTGAATGACTAATGATATTAAGCATTTTTCATGTGCTAGTTGGCCATTTGTATACCTTTTTTGGAGAAATATCTACTCAGATCCTTTCCCCATCATTATTATTATTATTTTTAGACTTGAAGTGTTGCTCTGTTGCCCAGGCTGGAGTACAGTAGTGTGATCATGACTCACTGCAGCCTTGAACTCCTGGGCTCAAGTGATTTTCACATCTCAGCCTCCTGAGTAGCTGGGCCTGTAGGCAGGTGCCACTACCTGGCCAAGTTTTGTTTTTCTTTTAGAAATGGGGTCTTGCTACGTTGCCCAGGCTTGTCTTGAACTCTTGGCCTTAAGTAGTCCTCCTGCCTCTGCCTCCCAGGTAGCTGGGATTCCAGGCATGTGCTACCATGCCCAGACCCATTTTCAAGTTGGGCTGTTTATATTTTTGTTGTTGAATTGTAAGAGTTCTTCATATATTCTGAATACTAGACAAATACATAATTTGCAAATATTTTCTCCCATTCTGTAGGTTGTTTTTCACTTTTGTGATAATGTACTTCAATGCACAAACATTTTAAAGTTTTATGAAGTTCAATTTGTTTTTTTCCGTTCTTGCTTATGCTTTTGGTGTCATCTATAAGAATCCATTGCCAAATCCTAAGCCATAAAGAGTTATCTTTATGTTTTATATAAGTTGTGTGGTTTGAGCTTTTATGTTTAGATTGTTGATTCATTTTGAAATAGTTTTTGTAAATGACGTAGAGATCCAACTTTATTCTCTTACACAGGGATATCCAGTTGTCTCAGCTGTTATTTCCCCATTGACTAGTCTAGGCATTCTTATCAAAAATCAATTCACCATTGATGCCTGGGCTTGTTTCTAGACTCTCAGTTCTATTTCAATGGCTATGTTTATCTTTATGTCAGTAGCACACTGTTTTGCTTAACAGCTTTGTAGTAAGGTTTGAAATCAGGAAGTATGTGTCTTCCAGCTTTCTTTTAGTTTTTCCAAATTGTTTGGTTTTGATTGTTTTAGTTTTTCCAGATTGATTTCATTCAATTCTGTGGCTGTGTAGTGTTCCATAGTGTATATGTACCACATATTTTCTATCCAACTCACCATTGATGGGACTATAGGTTGATTCATGTCTTTTTTTATTGTGAATTGTACTGTGATGAACAAAGACACGTATGAGAGTGCTTGTGTTTTTGGTATGATTTCTTTTCTTTGGAGTATATACCCAGTAATGGGATTTCTGGGCCAAGTGGTAGTCATGTTTTAAGTTGTTTGAGAATTCTCCGAACTACTTTTCACAGTGGCTGAACTAATTTACATTTACACCATCAGTGTACAAACATTCCCTTTTCTCTGCAATCTCACCAGCATCTGTTTTTTGTTTTGTTTTGCTTTTTAGTAATAGGCATTGTGACAGGTGTGCGATGGTATCTCATTGTGGTTTTGATTTGTATTTCTCTAATGATTACTGATGTTGAGCATTTTTTCATATATTTGTTGCTTGCATGTATGACATCTTTTGAGAAGTGCCTGTTATGCCCTTTGCCCATTTTTAAATGGAGTTATTTGTCTTTTGCTTGTTGAATTAAGTTGTCTTTTGTTTGTTTGTTTGTTTGTTTGTTTTGAGACGGAGTCTCACTCTGTCACCCAGGCTGGAGTGCAATGGCGTGGTCTCAGATCACTGCAACCTCTGCCTCCCGGGTTCAAGTGATTCTGCTTCAGCCTCCTGAGTAGCTGGGACTACAGGCGCCCAGCACCACACCTGGCTATTTTTTTTTTTTTTGTATTTTTTAGTAGAGACAGTGTTTAATTATGTTGGCCAGGCTGATCTCAAACTCCTGACCTTGTGATCCACCTGTCTCTGCCTCCCAAAGTGCTGGTATTACAGGTGTAAGCCACCGCGCCTGGCCTGAATTAAGTTCTGTGTAAATTATGGATATTATACTTTTGTCAGATGCATAGTTTGTTAATATTTTTTCCCATTCTGTAGGTTGTCTGTTTACTCTGTTGATAGTTTCTTTTGCTGTGGAGAAGCTCTTTAGTTTAATGAGGTTTCACTTGTTAATTTTTGTTTTTGTTGCAATTGCTTTTGGGGACTTAGTCATAAATTATTTCCCAAGGCCTATGTTCAGGATGGTGGTTCCCAGGTTTTCTTCTAGGATTCTTATAGTTTGGTGTCTTACATTTAAGTCTTTAATCCATCTTGACTTAGTTTTAATATATGCTGAGAGTTAGGGATTGAGTTTCATTTTTCTTAATATGGCTAGTCAGTTATCACAGCACCATTTATCGAATAGGGAGTCATTTTCCCATTGCTTGTTATTGTTGCCTTTGTTGAAGATCAGATGGCTGTGAGTGTGAGGCTTTATTTCTGGGTTCTTTACCCTATTCCATTAATCTGTATGTCTGTATTTTTGTACTAGTACTATGCTGTTTTGGTTGCTGTACCCTTGTATTGTAGTTTGAAGTCGGGTAATGTGATGCCTCCAGCTTTGTTCTTTTTGCTTAGGATTGCATTGAGTATTTGGGCTCTTTTTTGGTTCCATATGAATTTATAGTTTTTTTCTAATTCTGTGAAAAATGACATAGGTAGTTTGATAGGAATAGTTTTGAATCTGTAGATTGTTTTGGGCAGTATGGCCATTTTACTATATTGATTCTTCTAATCTGTGAGCCTGGAATGTTTTTCTGTTTGTTTCTATCATCTATGATTTATTTCAGCAATGTTTTGTAGTTCTTCTTGCAGAGATATTTTACCTCCTTGGTTAGGTATATTCCTACATATATTTTGGTGACTATTGGTAATGAGATTGCTTTCTTGATTTGGCTTTCAGCTTGAACATTACCAGTATATAGAAGTGGCAATGATTTTTGTACCATGATTTTGTATCCTGAAACTTTACTGAACTAATTTCTCAGCTCTAGGACCCTTTTGGTGGAATCTATAGGGTTTTCTAAGTACAGAATCATGTCATCAGTGAAGAGAGATAATTTGACTTATTTTACAATTTGGATGCCTTTTAATTTTTGTCCTGCCTGATTGCTCTGGCTAGGACTTCCAGTACTATGTTGAAAAGGAGTGGTGAGAGTGGGCATCTTTGTCTTGCTCTGGTTCTTAAGTAGAATGCTTTCAGCTTTTGCCCTTGCAGTAAGACCTTGGATGTGGGTTAAAGAACCAACTTTTGCTTACACAGATTGTCTCTATTGTTTTTATGTTTTCTATATTGTTTATCTACATGCTTATCTTTTATAATTTCCTTTATTTTGCTAGCTTTGGGTTTAGTTTCCTCTTCCTTTTCTAGTTTCAGAATATATAAATATAGGTTGTTTATTTGAGCTATTTCTCCTTTTCTCACATAAGCCTTGACTGCTATACATTTTCCTTGTGACCGTTTCCTTCACTACATATCATACTTTTAGTATGTTGTATTTTTATTTTTATTCTTCTTTTATTTTCCAATTTGTTTTATAATTTTTTTCTCTGATCTACTGGTTAAGGGCTATGTTACTTAATTTGTACATATTTGTGAATTTTCTAGCTTTTCTCTTTTTATTGATTTGTTCTTTCATTCCATTGTGATTGGAGATTATGTTTTATATGACTTCAATTTTTTATATTTTTTTCAGACTTATTTTTTGACCTTACATATGTTATGTCTTAGAGATTGTTCCATATGCACTTGGGAAGAATATGTATTCTACGGTTGTAAATGTCTAAAAATAGGCTTATGATATTGTTCAAGATTTCTGTTTCCTTATTGGTCTTCTGCGTAGATGTTGAAAGTTGATTATTGAAGTATCCAAGAAGTATTATAGAAGTCTATTTCTTTCTTAAATTCTGTCAACATTTGCTTCATATATATATAGGCTCAGTTGCTTGGTGTGCATATGTTTATAATTGTTATATGTTGATGAATTTACCATCTTCTCAATATATAATATTATTCTTTGTCTTTTGTAACAGGAGGAACTTAAAGCCTAATTTGTCTGTTATTATTATAATCAGCCACCCAAGCTCTCTTTAGATCATTTTTTGCCTGGGATATCTTTTTTCTTTCTTTAAATTTCAGTCTATTTGTGTCTTTGAATCTAAGGTGAACTTCTTGTAGAAACAATCCCTTCAGAATGTTAATTTCATTAGGGAAGCTACCTAGTAGTGGGATTCCCAGATTTTATGGCATAACACTTTCAGTTTTTTGATGAACCGCCATACTGTTTTCAAAAATCATTGTACTAATTTGCAGTACCACCAACCGTATATAAGGGCTCCCTTTTCTCCACATCCTCACTAGCATTCATCTTTTAGCTTTTTGATAACAGCCAATCTAACAGGTGTGGGGTGTTATTGTGGTTTTGACTTGCATTCCTTCAATGATTAAAGATGTTGGACATTTTTTCATGTATCTCTTGACCAAATGTACGTCTTTTTCTTTTCAAAATATCTTTTCAAGTCTTTAAAGCATACATTCTTCGCATGTTTGTGGTGATGCTGGTTTAAACCAATTGCAGTGCTAGTCATGTAAAAATATAGTACATACAATTATTTACAATATGTAATATTGATTATACTATAATAATAAGCTACTATGTTACTGGTTTATGTATTTACCATACTATACTCTTACCATTATTTTGTTATCACTACTTCATAAGTAAAGGAGTGTATTCCTTCTACTTATAATGCAAAAAGGTTAACTGTAAAACAGCCTCAGTCAGTTTCTTTGAGAAGAAAGTATTGTTATCATAGGCAGTGACAGCTCCATGCACGTTATTGCCCCCAAAGACCTTTCAGTGGGACAAGATGTGGAGGTAGAAGACAGTGATATTGATGATTCTGACCCTGGGTACACCTAGACTAATGTGTGTGTTTGTGCCTTAGTTTTTAACAAAAAAGTTTAAAAAGTTAAACAATAAATACATTATTTTAACAATAGAAAAAAGGTTATAGAATAAGGATATTAAGTATCCTTTTTCTATATTTTTTATATTTTTCTGTATATTTTTAATATTTTTTCTATATTTTTTCAAATATATAGAAGAGTATGGAGACGGACTCTGTATTGATTCAGAATCTTGCTCTCCAGTAGCCCAGGCTATAGTGCAATGGCATGATCTCAGCTCACTGCAACCTCCACTCCCCAAGTTAAAGCAGTTCTCCTGTCTCAGCCTCCTGAGTAGCTGGGATCACAGGTGCCTGCCATCATGTGGCTAATTTTTGTATTTTTAGTAGAGATGGGGTTTCACCATGTTGGCCAGGCTTGTCTTGAACTCCTGACCTCAAGTGATCTATCTGTCTTGGCCTCTTAAATTGCTGGGATTACAACTGTGAGCCACTGCTTCTTGCCAGTAAAATATTTTTGTACAACTGTACAACATATCTGTGTTTTCAGCTAAGTGTTATTACAAAAGCATCAGAAAGTTAAAACAATTCTAAAAAGCTTATAAAGAAAATCACAGTAATTTAAGGTTAATTTATTATTGAAGGAAGAAATTTTTAATGAATTTAATGTAGTCTATGTGTACAGTGTTCACAGAGTCTACAGTAGTGTATAGTAATATCATAGTCCTTCACATTCACATACTACTCACTCAACTATTTCAACCAGAACAACTTCAAGTCTTGCATTGTCCATTCATGGTAAGTGCCCTATACAGGTGTACCACTTTTTAATATTTTATATCACATTTTTATTGTACCTTTCCTATATTTAGATACATCTAGATACATAAATACTTGCTATCATGTTACAGATGCCTACAATGTTCAGTACAGTAATATGCTGTACAGATTTATAGCCTAGAAGCAATAGGTTATACTGTATAGCCTAGGAATATAGTAAACTATACATTTAGATTTGTTTAAGTACACTCTATGATGTTTGCACAATGATGAAGTTGCCTAACAATGCATTTCTCAGAAATTATCTTGATTATTAAGTGATGCATGATTGTAATTGTTTCCTTTGCTCTGTAGAAGATTTTTAGTTTGGTGCAATCCCATTTGTTTATTTTTATTTTTACTGCTTGTGCTTTTGGGGTCATATAGAAGAAATCTCTGCCCAGAACAATGTCATAGAGCTTTTCCCCTAAGTTTTCTTCTAGTAATTTTATAGTTTCAAATCTTACATTTAATCCCTTTTGGGTTGATTTTTCTGTAAGGGATGAGATAAGGTTTCATTTTCTTTCTTCTGTATGTGGATATCCAATTTTCTCAACATCATTTATTAAAGAGACTGTCCTTTCACCAATTTGTGTTTTTGGTGCCTTTGTCAAAAATCAACTGACTGTAGATGTATAGGTTTATTTCTAGGCTTTCTATCTTATTCCATTGGTTGATATGTCTGTTTTTATTCCAGTACCCATGTTTTGATTACTATAGCTTTGTTATATATCTTGACATCTGGTAGTGTGATGCCTCCAGCTTTGTTCTTTTTGGTCAAGGTTGTTTTGACTATTGGGGTCTTTTGTGGTCTTAATTTTAAGACTTTTTTTTATTCCTGTGAGGAATAACATTTTAATTTTGATAGGGATGGCACTGAATCTGTAGATTGCTTTGCGTGTTCGTATGCATGTTTATTGTATATTTAGCTTTTTAGGCCTTTAAGAACCTCTTTTAGCAATGTTTTATATATTTCAGTGTACCCGTTTTATTATTTCTTGTAGTAGCAGTAGTAGTAGTAATAGGAGCATTTTGTAGATTTTTCAAGATTTTTAATATGCACAATCATGGTGTCTTTGAAAAGATACAGTCTTCTCCCTTTCTTCTCTATATGCTTGTTATTTGTTTTCCTTGCCTTGTTAAACTAGCTAGGACCACCAATATAATATTCAAAAGAAGCAGTGAGAGCAAAGTAGTGAGATTAGACATCCTCAACTTGTTTCTATTATTGGTGGGAAGGCAATCAGTCTCTTACCATTAAATGTGATGCTATCTCAGTTGTTCTTAATGTGTGGGGGAACTTCACCCACCAGTGGACAGTTGGCAATGTCTGGAAACATTCTTTGTTATCACAACTGGGAGCTGTTATTGGTTTCTAATGAGTAGAAGCTCATTAGAGCCCCTCTTCCAGGCCTAGAGCCCCTTCATGTTTTACTAACTATGGCATCAAAACTCAACTGATCACAAAAATTGACAGGAACCTATATGAAACTACTTATAGTCTTTATTTAACTTTAGTATGCCTATTCATAAGTTTTACTGCATAAATATTAATTTGTTCAATTACAAAATGTTACATAATTTGTACAGTATGTAAACCTTTCTAAATTCTGATTTCCAAACAGTATATGGACATAAGGATTTCAGGATTCCAGTTAAGGATTTACAGAGATGCTGCCAAACATCCTACAATCCACAGGACACCCACTCACCCAGACCCTGCAACAAGAAATCATCTAGCCCAAAACGTCAATAGTGTTGTTGTGGAGAAACTCTGTACTACCTGTAGGTTTTAAGGGATTTCCTTTATCAGATTAAAGAAGTTATCTCTTAGTCTGATAAGAGTTTTCATCAGAAATGGCTATTAAATTTATGTCAGATGGGTTTTTTTCTGATTGTATACTCTTTATGCTCATGTATTCTATGACTATAAAAAATGTCTTGGTTTATTTATTTTAAATTTTTAATTAAAAAGTTTTTGATTTTAATTTTTATGGGTACATAGTAGGTATATTTATGGGTTACATGAGATGTTTTGATACAGACACACAATGCATAATTAATGACACCATGTAAAATGGGGTATCCATCCCCTCAAGCACTTATTCCTTGTGTTACAAACAATCCAATTATATTCTTTTAGTTATTTTAAAATGTACAAGTAAATTATTATTGACTATTGTCATCCTGTGGTGCTATCAAATACTAGGTTTTTTTTAACTGTTCTTTTTTTTTTTTTTAATCTGTTAACCATCCCTACCTCCTCCCTAACCCTACCCCACTGCCCTTCCGAGCCTCTGGTAACCATCCTACTGTCTATCTCCCTGAGTTCAATTGTTTTGATTTTTAGGTCCTCAAAATAAGTGTGAACATGCAGTTTGTCTTTCTATGCCTGACTTACTTAACATAATGACATCCAGTTCCATCCATGTTGTTGCAAATGACAAGATCTCAGTCCTTTTATGGATGAATAGTACTCCACCGTGTATATGTACATTTTCTTTATCTATTCATCTGTTGATGGACACATGGGTTGCTTCCAAATCTCAGCTGTTGTGCATAGCACTGCAACCAACATGGGATCACAGATATCTCTTCGATCTACTTATTTCCTTTCTTTTGGATGTTGAATTAGTCAGGGTTCTCTTAGAGGGACAGAACGAATAGGGTAGGAAGCATCCAACATGAGAGAAAGGTGAAGGCTGGGAGGCTATACCCATCTCTCCTTTTCATGTTTTTCTGCCTGCTTCATATTCATTGGCAGCTGATTAGATTGTGCCTGCCAGATTAAGGGTGGATCTGCCTTCTCCAGCCCACTGACTCAAATGTTAATCTTTTTTGGTAACACCCTCAGAGACACGCCCAGGATCATTGCTTTGTATCCTTCAATCCAATCAAGTCGACACACAGTTTTAATCATCACAAGTCCACCCCTTGTCAATGTGAACCCACACACATCTCCTGAGATCATACATAATCTTCAAATAAAGGCAGAAAGGTCATAATTACGCCTAACATAATACAGGTATCCTTCGTACAACCAGAAAGGCAACAATCCTCAACCCAAATACTATTACATAAAGTTAACACACTTAAATGCTGATATGAAGTCAATAAATATTCTGTCACATGACACAGGAGAAAAGAAATAGAATGAAGATATTTTCTTAGTACAAGTGTATACATGCACAAACATGTTTTTAAAAGAGGAAAGGCTGGGCACAGTGGCTCACACCTGAAATCACAGCACTTTGGGAGGCCAAGATGGGCAGATCACCTGAGATCAGGAGTTCAAGACCAACTTGGCCAACATGGAGAAACCCTGTTTCTACTAAAAATATAAAAATGAGCCAGGTGTGGTGGTGCACACCTGTAGTCCCAGCTATTTGGGAAGCTGAGGCAGGAAGATGGCTTGAACCTGGGAGGCAGAGGTTGCAGTGAGCTGAGCACCACTGTATTCTAGCCTGGGCAACAGAGCAAGACTCTGTCTCCAAAAAAAAAAAGGAAGAAAAACTCATGACAATTGAATTCCTCATTTCTGTAGCTGGTCACGACGTGGTCGTAGCTAATATTGATGACTACCTTCTTCTACTACCCATTCTGTATTTCCTTTGCCTTCAGCAAGCACCTCAGCTGGTTGTGTTTTTTTTTTTTTTTTTTTTTTTCCTGGTGGAGTGACTCAAACCTTCAATCTTGAAGGCTCTGGGTCATATGTAGTCCTGCCTGAATTGGGCTGTTGTAGTTTCCCATTGACCTTAATCACAGGGCATGTTAATACTAAGAGACACCCTAATGGATCTCCTGTATTCCATGCATACTCTTCCTTACCTCCGTTGTGTAGTAGTAGACTGATTTAATCTTCACAGTCTGGGTCAGTCACCCCAGCCAACACTGTAACTCCCTTCTTAGCCTGTTGACTTAAAGGTAGGAGGAGCCCAAAGTGTCCAGGTGGCAATCTTAACTTCCAGTTTAATGGAATTGTTGTTGTGTTTCCTCATGGCAACATTACTCTCTCTGGAACTAAGACCTCTAGGCCAGCAGAACGTAATGTTGTGGGAACAGGAAGCAAAAATTTTGCCAGTGGATCCCTAGGGGTGATGATGAGTGGTGCCACTTCTACTTCCACCCCTTGATTCCTGGACCTGTGAATCCTGGGTA
>PVKP010037189.1:0-21851 GCA_004027715.1 Plecturocebus donacophilus | reverse complement strand
ACACCTGCCGCCTCCAGGAACTAGCTGTCCCCAAGAACTCGCCACCCTCTCTCCAGGCTGTGGGACCCGCTTCTGTCACCCCTACCTCCAGCAGCCCCACCCTTGTGGTGGTCTTCTCCCACGGGCACGGTGTGGAATTAGGCTTTACCGCTGCTGACGTCAGGCCAGCCTCACTGCTCTCTGCTCCTGGACGACTTCATCTGTGGAATGGGGAGAAAGCTCAGGCTTTGGCTGTGGACGGCGGGGTGGGGGGCTTCAGTCGTCAGTCCCCATTCCGGACCTTAGTGGGCGCGGCGGAACCGGGGAACAGGAAAGAACCGGCTGGGGCTTGCAGAACTTTGCAAGCCAGGTGTTTGTACCCCCAAACCTCCAGCTGTTTACCCCAATACCTGCCTACCCGACTCCCCGGGCTTTGTAACTCGGAAAGTGCTCTCTCTAAACGCCAGGAGACCGTCCCCATTCCCACTCCGCAGCACACCGGTAAGAAAAAATGAGCTCAGAGAGGCGCAGCCTTTTGGCCTAAGTCACACAGCAAATGTCTGGGGGATGGCGGGGGCTGTGAGCGGTGTTGTGGAATGCCTGGCTGTTGTTGGCGCCCGCGTGTCTCCCCGCTTCTGATACCCGGGCTCGGTAGAATAGGCCGCTAACGAGCGCCCATTAGGAGGAATTGTCACTCCTCTGGGAGCGAGGTTGTCCCATTAGGGCGAATTGTCATTCCTCCTGGAGCGAAGTCGTCCCGGCTCCGCGCAGGCTGAGAGCCCGGGCCGAGAGCAATTAACGCGGCTCCGGCGCGGGCAGCCGCCTCTGCCCGGGGCAGAGGGGGCGGGGCGCCCGGCGCGGCTGGAGCCGGTCACCCGGCGCAGCCCCTTCCCCGGAGCCCGCCTTTCATCTCCCCGCGCCTGGCGCCTGCCCGAAGCCAAGGCCCGTCTACAGCCCCCTTCGCGGCCCCTCCCCCGCCCCTCTCTAGCCGCCGGGATCCAGCGTTCGGCCCTCGGGGCTGCAAACGCTGAGGTCTGCGCGCGGCGCTCCGCAGTTTGCAAGGACTGCTTTCTCCTCGGGACTCGCGGCGCGCTGACGCGGTTGCTTCAGGAAGGGGCCTGACCAGGGTGCCCCGCCCCAGGAGGCGCGGGAAGGAGCGGGGCTGGGGATCTGCGCTCTGAGGCCTCGGCCGCGCGGGGGGATTCCCGGGCCTCGCACTTCTACCTGCGCGACCCTGGGCAAAGTATTGCTGCTTCCCAGCCTTAGGCTTTCATCTGTGAAATGGGGAAAATGATCTGCTAGCAGCGGTGTGCTGAAGAAACAAATAAGATCCTGAATAGCTCCAGGCACGAAAGCATCCTTAAGAGCTGACGCTTCCTGGTGGCTGAGTTCCGATTGGAACCTCACTTTTTTGCTAGCAAATATTACAGCTACGCGTACATGTACTGAGTGCCTCCTACGTGACAAAGCCAATCCTCCGCTAGATGAGTGTCCCCAAACCAGGACACTTCACAGAGCAAGCCAAATGCTCAGCCCCGGGAATTTTAGAAAGAACCTACCGTAAGCTCTGTGAAAGCGGGAGATGCACCTTATTTTTCGATACTTGGCAGGGAGAAATCATTCGATACATTGTGATTGCTTTTGATATACAATAATGTTTTTAAAATGGATTTTCAATGCCTTCTAGTGACTTTAGGTAGCGTATTGAATTAGGGATTATTATGTCTCATTTTGGAGATTAATAAAATGCTGGCCGGAGGAAGCAATTTAGAATGCCCAAGGTCACTCCGCCAGGAAAAGGTGAATAAACCGTTCTGAAAACGCAGCCAAGGATGGAGCAAATGCAGACTTGGGGCTTTCCATAAAGGGGTACAGTTGTGTTGCGATTCCAGCCTTTTCCCAGCAGAAGTGAGCCCCTTTCCCGATTTGTCTCTATTCAGTAGAGAGCTGGGAAGGGAACTGGCAGAGAGCGCAGGAGCAGGTTGGTTCCGATCTCAGCATCTTTCTTATTCATGGCCAGAGCTTGGCACTCTGGTTTTGAACACCAGTTATTTTTTATTCCTGTTTTCCTCTTCCTGGCTTTATAATTTATTTGTCTCTGCCTGAACTGTATAGTATTCCAGAGTAGTAAAGGGGATCTGGCTTTTCCTTTCCCAGAGAAGTTTATTAAAATAAAGGAGTTCCAGTGGTATTGATTTTTGTTTCGAATTTCTCAGGAATGAGCCTCTGTGTCCTATAGCTGACAGATATTAACAAGGAGTTTTCAGGAATAATTATAAAACATTGGCTGCGTTCAGCCTAACTGAAAGTTGAACCCTTTTGTAAACTTTGGCAGCTGAGGGCTAAACGAATTTCAGATTTGCTTCCAAAATATATAACCTACACCTTGCCTTGTACATCTAGAAGGCACAGAACTTAATCTGGATTTACCTGTACTGTATTTGAGATGCATATCAAGCCAACTATCGCCAGGTATGACTCAAGGGGAAAATGCGTACATCTCCAGATAGTTTTTATAGTTTATTTGTTTTTGCCTCCAGTTGATTAAGTGTGCATATTCTTTATAGTGGGAGAGAAACTCAGATGTTTTAGATGACTGTGTTTAGGACTTATTTACTCTTTTACTTTTTCAGGATCATCTTTAATCAAACTGAATTAACTGGCCTGTGCAGACTGTTTTTAATCCTCTGATACTTTTTCCAGTTCTCTGCCGGCCAGCACAGTTTCACTTCAGGGAAAGGTTTGGGGTGAAGGAAACAGTGCCTCAGAGACTACACTGGGAAGAGTTTCAGGGTCTGTAGGTCTAGGGGTCAAGTTTCTAATACTCCTGAATTGGGAGGTAGCCTCCAAGCCTTGGTCAATTAAAGAATTAAAAACAATGTCTCTTCCCTCCAATGCTCTAGGGAATGTTTACCAAGCATCTGCTGCAGGCGAGGTACTGAGCCGGGTGACTTCCTATTTACCTCGTCCGTCGCAGGATAATCGTTCAGACATAGGAAGACAGCAGCAGCCTGGGAAGAGTCGTTTGAAGCTATCTTTTTAGGCCAGGCGTTTTTGCGGACCCGCTGAGAGATCCGGGGCCTCTATGCCTCGACGCTCGCTGTCCCCTTCCCCAGGCGGAGAGAGTCAACACTAAGGCTTTGAGAAGGAATTACCGAGGGTCTAATTTGGGGTGGGGTGGAGACATCTATGCTTTTGTAATAAACCAGGTGCCATGAATAAAAATATGCTTCCCAAAATGGTTTGTAGGCCTAGGGTGTGCAAACTTGGAAGCCGGTATTTCTGAGACTTGCAAACTGGAGGGAGGCACTAGATATTGGCGGCTCCCCTCCCCACCATTACCCTCCAAGGCAAACACTGGCGTTCAAACACAAACGACAGACACAGGCTCAAACAAACTCACGAGCGCACATCTGTACTGTCTTGAGAAAAAGGTCGGATCCGGATCTCGCTCAGAAAGGAGATTGAGAAGACAAGCATCACAAGCACAGAGATTTCGACTTTTTAAAAGTGCGCTGGATTTGTTTTCTAGTGAGAGATGGGGACAACTGATTTAAATTCTCCACCCGAAATATCTGGGAGAGAAGCACTCCTGACCACTTCTCGGGCTCCTTCCGGCCCCTCTTTTCCAGGGGAGAGAGAGTTATGAAAATAACAGCGGACGCTGTCGAGCGCTGGCTAGTGGCGAGATACCCTTCTAAGTGCATACACTTCTTTTCACAGGGATACTGGCCCGTGAGTGTCAGCACCGACTCTGGAATTGCAAAGTAAGCCAGTTCTGACGCATAGTAGGGACTTCATAAACATCTCTGCAATGCCGTTTGCGGATCGTTTACGTATTCTGGCGGTAGACGGAGAGTGGGTTGGGCGCAGGGTCCCTTTTTAAAGAAGGGTCAAAAGAAAGAAGAAATAGGACTCGGCGAACTTCCTCTTTAAATAATCGCTCTTAATTAGGTCTCGGGCTTTTCAGTTTCGGCGTGATTATAACCCTTCAGGGATCGCCTAATAACAACTCTGCTGACTGCTCCTGTAATTAACTCCTAATTTATTTCAAACAGAAAAAAAAAAAAAAAAAAAAAAAAAAAAAAAAAGGAGGGGGGCACAGCCCGTTCGGGAACAGCCAATCGGAGACGAGCGTCTCTGGCGTCAGCGCCAGGGCCGGCGCGGATTGGCTACGCGCGTCTCCCACTTCCCCTCGGAGGAAAGGCTCGGCTCCCAGCGCGCCCCTCCCGTCTCCCCCGCAAAAAAGTTTGAGTCGCAGCTGCCGGGTAGCCAGCGGAGTCGCGCGTTGGGAGCTACGTAGGGCAGAGAAGTCATGGCTTCTCCGTCCAAAGGCAATGACTTGTTTTCGTCCGACGAGGAGGGCCCAGCGGTGGTGGCCGGGCCGGGCCCGGGGCCTGGGGGCGCCGAGGGGGCCGCGGAGGAGCGCCGGGTCAAGGTCTCCAGCCTGCCCTTCAGCGTGGAGGCGCTCATGTCCGACAAGAAGCCGCCCAAGGAGGCGTCCCCGCGGCCGGCCGAAAGCGCCTCGGCCGGGGCCCCCCTGCGGCCACTGCTGCTGCCGGGGCACGGCGCTCGGGAAGCGCACAGCCCCGGGCCGCTGGTCAAGCCCTTCGAGACCGCCTCGGTCAAGTCGGAAAACTCAGAAGATGGAGCCGCGTGGATGCAGGAATCCGGCCGATATTCGCCGCCGCCCAGTGAGTGCGCGCCTGGGCCGGGGCAGGGGTAGACGGTGGCGCGGGTTACTGGAGGGAGCGGGGCGCGGGTGTTCCCGGCAGGGGATACCGAGACCCTTCTGCGTGCGCTCCACTCCCCGGAAAGCACGCCCAGCGCCTCTGGACCCTTTGGTGTCCGGGGCGTTCGGCGCACCGTCCGCATCCAAGACACCCTCTGGGTAATAACCGCGCTGTGTGTGTCTGAGACTCCCTCGCCTTGCAGATTGTTTAACTCTAGAGCCAACCCCAGCTGGGTTTACGGGGTCGCTTGGTGGTCGGTTTATACAGCCCTCGGCCCTGCGCTCTTGCCACTTGGTTTTTGTTTCACTGTTCTCGGGGTCTCTACCTAGGGAGTAAAGGAGATGGATTCATGTTCAATGAGCACTTGGATGAGCCAGGAACGAGACAGGTTCAAAACTCAACCCTGAGAGGTGTGCCCCCATTTTAAAGATGAGCTAACTGGGCTTAACCAGACGTTGAGTAGAAACCATTTTCTTTCGTGAGTCCCGCGGGTGTCGAAGCCGGATCCCACAGAGGGACGGTGGCACCAGAGACTGGTGCGGGGAGGAAACATCTCCCTGTGGTCTCTGCAGCCGGCACCTCGCCGGCGAGGTTCTGAGCTTCGCCGGGAGCGGGCTGGGGCCAGAAGCGCGCGAGCTCTTCTTGGCTCACAGTAATAATTAACCGCATTCCAGTGGGGCTTGAGAGTTTACAAAGTGACGCTCATTAGCTCACCAGATCCAGATCTCTCTAGAACCCCCAAGTGTAGACACTGGACTTGTGACTACCCTGTTTTTCAGACGTGGACGCTGAGACTTTTAAAGACGGCGGCCTGTGCTTGTCCTTCCCAAGTTACCAACAACCACTGATTGGCCAGGGAGACCTGGTATCCACGCCCTGCTCCTCTGTTTGGTGCCTTGACCACTTTTGCTTCCTCTCCCCAGAGAGACTAGGTGGAAGTCTGCACCTGTACCCCACTTCTACAAGAGATGCTGCAGAGATTTCTCCTCCGCTTCAGCATCCATTTTTGGTCCCTGGGTCCTTTTACAATTTGGAGACGTCATTCTTTACAGTCTTTTACTTTCATCTCTTGGCCTTTATGGTTTCTCTACCTCCCAATTTCCCCCTTTCCCCACCCCATTCCCTACCTTTAAGAAAGGTAAGGGTGCGGATTGTGGAGGGACTTTCTCCAAAGCTGAGAGAGATCCTTTCACTATTTACATCATTCAGCCGTCAAGACTAGACGCACTGTATTTTGTGAACAAAACAAGGCCATACACCCAGGCGTCAATGGCAGTCCCCTCTGGCAGTCTTTCTCCACCCTGTTAGAAACTCTGAAAGATTCAAAGAGTGAGGAGATTAAGGGACTCAAAGAATTTAAACTCAAGTTTGCATAGTGCTTTACAGCACCATTCACGGTATTATCTTATCTCCTCTGTAGGGCAGCAGCCGGCCTCTTAACAGCTGAGTACATTTCAGCAAAGTTCAGAGAGGAATCGGCAGTTTGGGCCTGCCAAAAAAAAAAAAAAAAAAAAAAAGCTTGGGACCATTTAATGATCACCTACCAGGTGGCAGACAAGGCTCTGGGCACTCTTAAAATTTTAGTACTCTGCACCACATTGAGGGATTAGTGTTACTTACCCACTTTATTGACAGTGAAGTAGAGGCTGAGAAAATTTAAAAACTTAATTTAACAGATATTGAGTACATAGCCTACGGCTATGCTCAGCCAAAAATATAGGCCTTAAATGGAGCAGCGTCCAGAGGTTGGGAATCCTGCAGTCCTTAGGCCTGTGGGTCTGGGAAGGTAACGACCCACTAGCCCTCTAAACATCCCTGGCTATAATCAAGTTTCCCTACTTGGTAAGGCAACCTTGGGCCCTGGCTGTGACCTTTCTGTGAAAAGAACCGGAAATTCTGAGCAAAAAGTTTATAACCTGCACATTCTGCACATATATCCCGGAACTTAAAGTAAAAAACAAAACAAATACAACACACACACATACACCATAAAGAGTTGTTGGTGTTTTGAGCCTGGGGGTGACAGCGGGAGCCCTGTGGTCAGAGCAGTGGGTCCTGAGAATGCCAGGCGATGGAGCCTGGGGCGAGAGGGAGCTACCCGCCCGGGCCTGATTTTGTTATTTGGAGGAAGTAGGATAAATGCTGTTTTGCCTTATATAATCGCATCCTTCCTCTGGCTGGTTTAAAATGGCGGGGGCGGTGGTGGAGAGGTGGGGAGCGTTGCACTGGGAAGAAGCCTCATAGCTTCATGGTTTTGATACACATGTGCGATCCCAGTCACCTGGATTTCATAATTAAAATGTAACCCGTAGGAGCATCTGGGATTACCCTTTCCAGGGTGTAGATGCTTCAAAACCTCATGGAGAGCCAGGAGCAAGAGTATCTACACACTAGGAATTTAGTATCTGAGCTGAGACACCTGGGTCCTCCTGAAAGCCAGGCCTAGTTTGAAAGGGCTAGAATTTTGCTGGTCTCTTGAGAGACTCTTGACAGTGTTGTTAATTTGTAAATTAAGAAGTTGGCTCCTCAGCTCTCTGGTATCTTAGGGATTAGCATATACAAAAGTATAGACTTCTGTGGTAGTTTCTTACCACTCCCTTTCCCAGATTTCTGTTCTTTGATTGATTACAGAGTCTTTTGCTTCTTTTTAAGTCAGTAAAGTGATGAGTAATAATGCGACACTAGGACAGATCCATCTCTTGCTGGAAATGGAGGCTGGGTTCAACTTGTGCTGTGTCACCCTCAAGTATGAAGTGTAAACTCTGTCTTGGGCTACCAAAGTAACTAAACAAGAAATGCGACATTCTCCCATGAGTACACTGGAGTTAATACTGTGGCTACATTTGGAAAATTAGCATAGCTCGTAAAAGCCAAATGCAGAAAATTGTTCAGCATTCTATCGCCACAGCTCTATCTCCTCCACCCACGCATCCTTGAGGAAGACAAGCTGAAAGTTAGTTGATGCTGGGGAATCACAAGGATGTCCCAATTTGTGATTTGCTGTAATCGAGTCCATTTTAAATGCGGAGTCTGGATGCTGTTGGCATCCCTTAATTTTTCTTGTTTTTCCCCATGACAAACTAATCATTTTACACATTCGCCCTAAGCCATAGAATGGGTAGAGGATGACTAAGATGTCATCACGTGCTCTCAATTTGGAGGCAGCATGATTTCCCCTGACATTTACATTTATGGGCTAGCTAATTTTTCCCTTCGTCTTAGTAAAGTTTATATTACAGAAGCACCCAGCCAAGAGCCTTATCCCACATCCAGATCTGTAAAATGATGTTCAGATTTTATAATCTGTGGACTGGATGCAATGACAGCTGTGTGGTTGTTTATTGCGTGGGACTGCCCCCAAATTCAAAGATGCTATTAATTTACCACAGACCTTATCTGCTCGATTATCCTTCATAAATATGCTGACGCAATCCACTTTTTCTGGTTCAGAGAGGAGACCAAGGGAAACAGCTAACCCAGTTGCTAAGACCTTTTTTATTTTCCTTCTCATATGTGATTGTCTCCACATCCAAGGGAGGCTAGGATAACCATGAACTTGGCCTCTCATTTTTAAAGACAAGAGAAGTTATGCTCAGAAGAGAGAGAGTTTTATTTATCACAGAACACTTGATTCCCTTGTCTTACATTTTATGTTCTATTTCTGTTATCTCTAATGCTGTTTGTTTTCCATATAGAAGTTTCAATTACACCATTAGATTTCCAAACTTTTTAAGAGACTCATTTTTTAAAAATGAAGCAACTTACCCATTTATATATAGTCCATCTCCCCTCCAAGAAACACACATAATTTTGACAAAAGTACCTTTTTCAAAGATGAAACAAAGTAATGTCTTTGCATACGTAGATATGTATGTGTGTGCGTGTGTGTGTGTGTGTGTGTGTGTGTGTATGTATATGTATATACTGTTTTCTTTTTTTAAAGCTAAGTGCTTTCAGTTGAAAGGGGAGTCTGGAAAGGAAAAAACCTAGAGAGATGGTGGGGCAGATGGGTTTTATATTATTATTTTAATGTGACGTAGCTTTGTTTTGCTAATCTGCTCCCCTCCCTGATCTCTAGGACATATGAGCCCTACCACCTGCACTCTGAGGAAACACAAGACCAATCGGAAGCCGCGCACACCCTTTACCACATCCCAGCTCCTCGCTCTGGAGCGCAAGTTCCGCCAGAAACAGTACCTCTCCATTGCAGAGCGTGCGGAGTTCTCCAGCTCTCTGAACCTCACAGAGACCCAAGTTAAAATCTGGTTCCAGAACCGAAGAGCCAAGGCGAAAAGACTGCAGGAGGCAGAACTGGAAAAGCTGAAAATGGCTGCAAAACCTATGCTGCCCTCCAGCTTCAGTCTCCCTTTCCCCATCAGCTCGCCCCTGCAGGCAGCGTCCATATACGGAGCATCCTACCCGTTCCATAGACCTGTGCTTCCCATCCCGCCCGTGGGACTCTATGCCACGCCAGTGGGATATAACATGTACCACCTGTCCTAAGGAAGACCAGATCAATAGACTCCATGATGGATGTTTGTTTCGAAGGGTTTCCTCTCCCTCTTCGAGAAGGCAGTACCAGCCAATACTCCTGCTCTACAAACCCTGCGTGCACCACCCTAAGCAGCTAGGCTGACAGAGCCACACGACAAAGTTGAAATTTGTTCTTTAGGCGGAGGCACCAAGCCCTGTTTTCTTGGTGTAATCTTCCAGATGCCCCCTTCTCCTTTTACAAAGATTGGCTCTGATGGTTTTTATGTATAAATATATATATAATAAAATATAATACATTTTTATACAGCAGACGTAAAAATTCAAATTATTTTAAAAGGCAAAGTTTATATACATATGTGCTTTTTTTGTTTCTATATATCACCTTCTTGAAAGACTGCTGCGTAAGTCCATTTGTTGTATTTTCTTAAAGAGGGATACAGATTATTTGCAAAATTTGCTAAAGTCAGTAATTGATGGGATTCTGCTTATGGAAAACAAATACTAGAATTAGACACAATGCACATAGAAAGTATTAGATATGGGGAGATTATTCGAAGTGAAGGGGACACATCAGATTTCTCTGTTTTACTTGCATTAAAAGAAACCTTTATATACTACCATATTTATTACTATCTCTCCCCCTGACCCACCGCCACCCCACCAAACACATTTTTAAAGTTTTTCTTTTTTTAAGAAATTTTTTGTAAGACTAATAACTGGGATGAGAAGAATCCTGAGAATGCCTGGAAGTGAAAATTAGAAATACTTCCTAATTCTTCTCAAGGCTGTTGCTTAACTTCATTTCAGATAATTGGAGAGTAAAAAGTTAAAGCCTGTTGGAAGGAATTGATGGTTTTTGAGAAATACTAGGTACATTCATTCTCACAGATTGTGTGTGTGGGGGGGGTAATAGTAATTTTCTTCTTAAAAAATGAGTATCTTGTAACTATTACCTATATGCTAAATATTGAACAATTAGTAGATCCAGAAAGAAAAAAAAATATGCTTTCTCTGTGTGTGTACCTATTGTATGTCCTAAACTTATTAGAAAATTTTATATACTTTTTAATATGTTGTGGGCAGAAGGTAAAGCCATGTTTTAACTTGGTGAAAATGGGGTTGTCAAACAGCCCATTAAGCTTCCTGGTATTTCACCTTCCTGTCCATCTCTCCTTCCCACCACTATACCTTTGTCCCTTTGAAAGGGTGCCTTGTACAATTTTATATATTTTATTGAAGAGTTATCTCTTATTCTGAATTAAATTAAACATTTGTTTTATTGCAGTAAAGTTGTCCAAACTCACAATTATTTTAAGAGGTGTTCTCTGTTCTTAGCTAGGCTTAACTTGAAAGTGCTACCCAGATGAGGGGGGAGCTGGTATTTTTTAATATTTTAATGTAAATCAACCAAGAGTTGTGGCCAGATTCAGCCATGTTGGGGTGATTGGTGGTGGTGGGGAGTGAACTGAAGCTACTGAAATACTTTGAAATGTTTCCTCAAAAAGGTGAAATTGCTGCTAGGAGTTCTTCAGAAAAAGTACAGTGAAAGATGAGCTTTATTACATAAGTGGTGAACAGAGAGATTGGCCAGTATCTAAGTCGTTTGTACATGATCAAGGGAAAATCTTGGACTTGAAATCTCCCAGCTACCAAAACATCAAACTTAAAACTGAGGAAAAGGGTCCTTATAGCTATTTGCAAATGGACATGGTAACTAGACACATTCGCTGGGCTGGGGGATGGATGCCCACTGCCCTTTCAGGAGTGTGTCAAATCGCATTCCGTTTACCATTCCTAGCTCCTTCCAAGGAGATGGACTCCGAACGAATACTCTTCGGTTTGAAGTGGGAAGGTGGTTCATTCAAGTCCTTTTGCAGCCCAGCCTCTCCCAGTGGAAACTGGATACAGAACTGCGGTCAGGCTTGGGTTTTGAGGCGTCACGATAAAATGGTGATAGGTGGGGGACGCTGAGAAGAATCTTAAACTCAGCTTTCTGTTGCACGAATAAATCCGAAGTGGTTCCTGATGATTGATAACTTTCCGAGGTCAGTGTTCGGATGTGAGACTCCGGTGACTCAGAACAGAAGCAGAAAGGATGCGAGGACTTCTTGCGTAAACAGCGCGGTGGGCAGATTGGCACCTGGCACCGACCAGGACTGGCGCTTCGTCCCGCGTTTCCATTGTGCCTACACGCACTTTGAAAGTGGGCGCCGGAAACTCCGTTTTCCTGTAGGGCCGAGGTCGGGCAACGTGGCTCAGAGGTTTCACAAGCTCCAGCGCAGAGGTGATCCAAACCCAGGGGTCGGTTCGAAGTCGGAGTCTGATTTTGTCTTTCTCAGTTGCTCCGCCGGAACTGAGCCGCTGGAGCGACCCAAACCTCCCCGAAAGCGGGTCTCTGCCGTCCCGCTGGACGTCTCCAGCTTGAACTCCTAATCTCAGCCCGGAATTTAGCCATATTCATTTAAGGATTGCGTTTTCCAAAGGCCAAAGCCTTTCCCGGTTTCGTCATCAGACGCCAAGTTGGGTCCCTAATTAGCCTGTCCACAGAGCTTCCTTCCCGGCGCCGCTTGGACCCCGCAGCCCCGGGCGATCTCAGCCCGGGTCGGGGATCGGGAGACGCCGGCTCCGGGTTAAGACTCTGATCGTCCCCAGGCGGACGGGGTCGCTATCCAGAGTGCAATTCGGAGAATAGGGGCTGCGTCTTACGTGGCTGCCAGGGTAGACTGGAATAAGTCTGGGGGACTGCGCACCATCCCCATCTCCCCAGATGCCGACACAAAACCTGAGGCTCAGAAAGGGGAAAAAAGAGTTGCTCAGGCTCGAACAGACGCACCCCAACGCTAATAGGTGGATGGGGTTACCGAGCTGAGAACCAAGCCGGAGGTCCGCGGGGCTGGGCAGCCACCTTGCTCTGAGGCTCCCTTCAAGTTTGCAGTCAGGGGCTGGGTGAGGAATCACCGCGATCCGGGCCTCGGTCAGGCTTGGTCGGGCACATAGGGCGTTTCAGAGGCCAGACTGACAACCTGTGGCGGCAGAAGGACACTCGCTTACTAGGGACCCGCGAAGGCGCTCACTGCAAATTAAAGCTGAAGATGCCAGTGTGCGGGCTTTGGACGTCCTTGCATCCGTTGCCTGAAGCCCGGCACGCAAATGTACCCGCCCTTCCATAGTTTCAGCGCTTTGTTCGAAACTTTTCAGAGACACAGCTCCGCTTTTTGGAAAGAGGGGAGGAAAGCAGGAGAAATCGCATTTGTGGAGCCCCTGCAGAGTGCAGAACTAGGCATTTTTTTTTCACCCGTGTTCTCATTTAGTTGCTGCACTCCCCTTGGAGAGGTATTATGGATGTCGCGTATAGTAGAGGAAACTGAGGCACAAAGAAGTGACTCACTAGGGTCACAGAGCTGGTAAGTAGCCGCAGGGAAATCCAGGCCTAAGTGTGAGTGGATGAGGTGGGCAGGAAGGATGGTGAGGTGAGGGCAAATCAGGCAGGAGCTGTATCAGAAATGCTGCAAGGGCATGGGGAACACTGGATCCCCAGACCCTGAGATTCCAGGCCTGCAGTCTCTCTCCAGCTCCCCTTCCCATCCCTCACTGCTCGCTAACACAGTGGACCTGGGGCTCATATTCAGCCCTCTCCTCTCCCCCTCCCAGCCTTGCCTTGGCCTCCTAGGGGGGCTGGAGGGAGCAGGGCAGCAGGAGGTAGGCAGTGAAGGCCTGGCTGAGAGCGGTGGCTGGTGAAACGTCTGCCTGACCCGACTGAAAAGAGGATCCCTGCCTTTGAGAAGAACCTTGTCTGACCGAATGAAAACTCCCACGGCCATTCTTTGCTATAAAAGCCGCTCATTTGCCACGGGTTGGAGAGGCCATCCCCCGCCCCCACTCTGTCTCCACCGCTGGGTTTGAAATAAGCAGAAACCTCATTTATAAAAGAACCCACGTCACACACACACACACCCTCCCTGAAATCACAGGGCCTGGTCGGTGAAGTTGACTGTGTCTGTTCCTCTCCTTCCATGTAAGCAAAAATGTTCTTCCCCAGACTGGTGATGCTGCAGGCTTCTTTAACAAAATAAAGTGGCCACAGCAACAAGGAAAGTCCCTCAGTCAACTCCTGGACCCCTATGCCCTCTCTCCCACCTTCAGCCACCCTCTCGCCTCCCCCCTCCTACAAACGAAATAAAAAGCAGTAAAATTACTTTCCAGAATAGCCAGCTTCAAAGCACAACAGAGGACCAGGCTGCAGGAATCCTGAGTCTTGCCCTGATAAGGTTCGTAATAATCAAATCCAAACTCCATCCACCTCCTTTGACTCTTTCCAACCTCCTCCGGACCTCTCTGCATTTGTTGATGAAAACACTTTGATGTCCTGAGTCCTCCAAACAATTATTATTATAATTTTAAACAACCTGGTATTTTCCATTACTAACGGCTCAGGCTTTGAAGTTACACCTCATAATTTCCTAAATTAAATAAATCATTTTAAGTTTGCACTGGGAGGCTTTTAATAGCAGAGAAAGGAATATCATTATCTTATTGAGACCCAATTGTGGTGGCTCCAGTTTGGCTGTAGCTAGGGGCAAAGTAGGCTCCCTCTAACAGACATACTTTATTAACCTCCCATAACTCTTGAAAGAACATTTTTATATTTTCTTTGATTTCCCCCCTCCCTATCTTGTTTTAAAGCTGTCCCAACCTTTAATTAGTGCCTAATATGAAAAGCATTATTTTTTTAATGCTATGTAATTTACCAGCGGCAACAGGCCAACTTAACAATTGTTTATTAGACTTGGATTTTCACACAGGGCAAAGAATGCCGCTCCAAACCCAACTTTTCATGGGTGGTTGCACTAATTAATACAGTGTCTGAGACTCCTAGGGGGTTTTTTAATATTGAAGCCTATGGGGGCGGAAGGGGGTTTTAGAAGTCCAGCTCCTGCCGACGAAGTTCTCTCTCTGATTTCTTTCATGCTGTTTTGATCCTGTCTGTGGAGTCAGCACAGACAGAAACTTCCCTGGCTCTGAAGACTCCAGGACCCCCAGCACGTCCACTTGTGCACCATGACTTGGGGTGCAGAGCCCAAGGCTAACTGCAGGCTTGGATGTGGTGGTTCCCCACCTCCTGCCTGGAGGGGGAAGGAGCTGGCCTGATGGCTTGGGCTGGGAAGAAGTCAGGCTCCTGGGGGCAAATGCCAGGTCTCCCAGGCACCAGGCAGCACTTGGCTCTGGGCATAGAATTTGCTGAAACGGAGTCAGGAACAGGGCTGGGTAGGAGAAGGCTGGCGGGCGGGGGAGGACCCGGGCTAGCTGCCTTCCTGTCTTTGCTTCCTCTGACTTTTCTGCTCCATTTTCCTCATTGTTTTGTCTCTCATTTTCCTTTCTCATCTTTCGAACTTCCTCATTTTCACCTCTTTCTCTTCCTTTTTTTTTTTTTTTTTTTTTTTTTTTTTTTTTTTTTTTTTTTTTTTTTTTTGCTGTCCTGCTTTTATTACCTTTTCACCTGCTTTCATTCTTTCTCATGTCTGTCCCACTATATAGCTTTCTAACTTTTACCTCTATCTTCTTATTGTCGGTAACTTCTTTCCAAGTTCTCATTTTTAACTTTTTCCTGTCTTCCCCCGCCCCTTTCTTTGCCTGTCACTTTGCTCCTCCATCGCATCTCTCATTTTATTTTCTGTTTTCTAATTGATTGTCATTCCCACAGTCTCCTAGTTTCCCCCTTCTCTTCTCTTTTCCATTCTGTCTTCCCCGGTTCCAGCGATTTCGTGTCGGATTCCGGGAGCCCAGCCCAGCGCGTCAGGAGCCGTGCGCCCAAAGCTGCGCCCCAGCTTCGGGGACTCCTGGTCGCCTCGTCCCTTCCGGCGCCCTTCCCTCTTAGGCTGCACCTGGCAAGCCAGCAAGGGAGTGACCCTTGCTCAGGAAGGGGGCGCGTCACCCGGTTTCCCCGTGGAACCGTGGCCATCGCGGGCGACAAGGGCAGCGTCCAGACACTCGGCCCCTTCCGCCCCGCCCGCCGCCGGCCGCCCGTTTGATGTCGCGGGCCCGGCAGGAATGCGGCCGGGTTATCAATCACCCAGCTGGATCCCGAAGGTCTCGGCCTAATCACATTTAATTGCTCGTGGAGGCCCACTCTCGCCCCGGGCCGGCCGCCGCGCTCAATTACTCCCCAAATACCTGCCATCGATAAATAGGCGCTGCCACCGGCCCGGCCCGCTCTACCGGCGCAGGAGATCGCAGCCGACCAGGCGCCCTCCTCCCTGCCCCCTGTCCCCCTTCATTAAACTTACACCTCGACGCCCAAAGGAGCAAGCCAAGCAGATAATAACAGCCCCCTGTTACTGAGCGCTTCCAAGTGCCAGACACTGTTGCTCGGCGATTTACACCCATCAGCTCACGGGTGCCAGCGAGTGCTCGTGGGTGTCACCACCGTCCGGGAAATGGTATTACCATCTCCTTTGGAGTCAAGGAAATCAGGCTCCAATCATTCATTAATGCGTCCGAGGTGAGGTAGATAGGCAGTGACCCCACTGGGATGGGACCTTGCAACCCGGGATCCCACGGCCCATGCACGAAAGCACTGGGCAATAGCGCCTCCCAGAGGCCAGAGATTTACCTGGGGGCCTGGGCACTAAGTTGTGCTGACCTACAGCCAGCACCTCAAGCCAGGTGCTTATTGAATCAGTATTCAGGCAGGATTTTATTTGTTCCTCTCACCAACTTTGTGAAGTAGGCACCCTTCGCCCCATTTTCCAGATGTGAGCTGGGGGAGTTCACCCTCCTGAGGCCGCCGCCTATCTCCAGTCTGAAGACTCCCACCACTCCGGGTTGCCCTCCATTCACCCTTCCCCGGCATTCTGCACTCCATTTTCACTCTATCTTCAAAGCAACCCTGAAATTCAAAAACTGTGGTTTCCCGTCTTCCCCGGACAGCAAATTTCCTAAGGAGGTGACACAGCAAGGCAGGAATCACGCAGTGGGTGAGCTCAGAGTCCAGAAATGGCAGCCCCAGCCCCAGCTATTTGCATTACACCATCCTGCTTCTGCTGACAGTCTTTGCTTTAAAACAGAGCACATCATGTCTACATTTTATGTGGTTTATCATTCATGGAGAGGTAATAATTACACATCTAAACAAAGATGAAGGAGGTGAGTGTCATCTGCAGCCTGTGACTTCTTGTATTTCATACCCTTTTTAATCCCTTGTATTTATGTATAAAATATATACTCTCATATTCAGGATTTCATATAGCCCTCCACATAATAGGTGGGGAATTATATTCCCATTTTAAATAAAATAAAAAGGATGCTCAGAGAGGTGAGGTGACTTGCTTAAAGTCACACAGCAAGGAAACAGAGCCAAGCTTGACAGTTAGCTGTGCAGTGTCCTTCCACCTGCGTGAGGTTAAGTTCTTGCTAGACTGGAAGTTTGTGCGTGTGCGTGTGTGTGTATCCACCGAAGTGTACATTTCCCTGAAAAGGGTTTCTGGGTTGCAGGGTCTGATATAAAAAGCACTATTTTAGTGGCAAAGCTCTGCCTATTTTTATTTCAGTGCTGAGAATGCTTGATGATGGAAAAACTGACTCTGTAAAGACATTGTGTATAAGATGCTAAAGTGCCTCTCGAAACCCCATCACAGAAAATTACCTGAAAGGTAGTGGTGATGGATAAGGCAGTTACTGATGTGAAATTGGCCAATTTGGGGAAAGTCTGAAGGCTGCAAGTGTTCATCTCATCTTCCCTCCCACCACATCAGCTGCTCGCCCCGTCTAGTCTTTCCGGTTGGATTTCTCTTTGTTTAGCAATGCGAACAGAGAGGAGCCAAAAAGACAACGTAGAAAATCCCAGGGGTGGGTGTGGGGAATATGATCTCGATTGAGAATTCCAGGAAAGCAACTGGGCAGTGAAGTCATCGAGAATGGATGCGGGGTGGGGGCGGGGCAACAGGCCTCAGCCTCTGTGCCCTCAAGGGGTGCTGGCCCAAGGTAGGGTGAAGTGGCCACCGCCTTTGGGACTGAATGTGCAAATCTAAATTATTACTAGGTTAGGGGCATCCATGTCTTTCATAGACACCACTAAGCCACAGCCCACTTTCATGAGAAGATAAAACTGTTTTTTCGCCTTACAAATAGCCGGCAAATGCCAAGGAAATTAGGCCTCAGAAGGAAAGATTTCCAGAGTCTGGGGCTGCTGAAATCTTTTTTCAGGACACTCATGCCCACATTTTTCTCTACATGCAATCCCTATCTAAGTCTGGGACTAGAAAGAGGACCCACAGACTTTTTTTAGAATAAGATTAATAAAATGAATGTGAAGTGACCCTTTGGGTTCCAAAATGACAATATTAACAACATACAAACTCAACCTTTTTTCTCCTTTAATCAGCAGTAAGTTAATAATTATTTTTGTTGAATTTCAGCACATGCCAGTTATCCTGAGTTGAAACTGTGATGCCACAGGACTTTCCCGAAATTATCAAAACAGAATTACTAAAATTCACTAGAGCGAAGAAGAAAAAGAAGAGATGTATTGGACATCTCATTAGATAATTGAATTAAATGAGCACTTTCTGTGTGCCAAGAAGTCCTTTACATAAGGACTCTAATAGAAGGATGGAGTACTTTACATAATTTCATTTTAATACACATAGTAGCACAGTCACACATCATCCCCATTTTATAATTAAGGAAACTGAGACCCTGAAAGATTATGTAACTTGCCAGTGGTCTCATCACTGGTGAACAACAGAGCTGGGATTTGAGCTACTGACTCTAAAGGAATATTCTCTCAAAACTGCTTCTTCAGGCATTCACTGTTTGTGGTTTGTGTCTCCCATAGAAGCAGAAGCCACGATCGAAGAGATGGTCTTTGAGTCCACTGGGTTTCTGAATTGATTTAAATAAGAAGTCGTCGGGTGGGCACGGTAGCTCACACCTATAATCCCAGCACTTTGGGAGGCTGAGGCGGGTGGATCACCTGAGGTCAGGAGTTCAATACCAGCCTGGCCAACATGGTGAAACCTTGTCTCTACTAATAATACAAAAATTAGCCTAATGTGGGAGTGCACATCTGTAATCCCAGCTACTCAACTCAGGAAGTTGAGACAGTAGAATCGCTTGAACCCGGGAGGCGGAGGTTGCAGTGAGCTGAGATCGTGCCATTACACTACAGCCTGGGCAAGATGCCATCTCAAAAAAAAGAAAAAAAGAAAGAAATTGTTATTGAAGGCAAAATGACATTTCAGGCTAATATCTTGAATCAGAGAAGAATGATATTGAAGGGCAACACTATAGAATTTTAGAGCAGAAGGAATTTTATTATCATATTATGTAAGAGGTTCAGAGTGAAAGTGACTTGCCCAAATCACGTAGCAGTTGTGTGAAAGAACAATATCGCAAAAGAAAAAATAAAAGAGAGCCACATTTCTAATTCAGTTCAGTTGAGCTAGATAGAACTAGCTCGAATGGCTCCAGAGATCTGATTTCTGAGCAACCTGAAAACGAGGTCTTCTGTACCTTAAATGTTAAGTAGCTCACTAAGAGAAACAGCAGGATCAGGGGCACCAGGAGGGGGAGTGGGTTTTGGTTTTCAAAAATGTCCGTCCATTCCTACAACCACATCCACATTATGCTCATAATATACACTATATTTTTGTATATTATTTGGTCTGATGAAATACATATTTTCCCAAGCTCAGAGAGTAGAATTATTTTTAGAAAACATTGCTATTTTTATTAATCTTTTAACATGCCATCATGATTAAAATAGTATGCTCCCTAGGCAACAAGACAAATCTCTGACCCCGTCATTCTTTCTTCCTAATAGATTGCTCTGGCTGTACCCCTCCTTTTATTTTGGTGCTCACACCAAGAGCACCAAATGAAATATCTGAGTTACTGAGCTCAAGTTCAAGCAAGCCACTGATGGCTCTCTAAGCCTCACTTTAGCATCTGCAAACCAGGGCAGAAAAGAGATAGGAAGCCTATTAGGTCAAAGTTTTGTTCTGTCTCGTTCTGAACTGCCCTAGTGCTCAGAGCACTGCATGGCCCACAGTAGGTGCTCAGTCAGCACAGGGCCTATTGAATGAATGAAGGCGAATGTTTTACTGAGTCATATAACAGTTCTGGGAAAATTCGAGGGCTCTGGGTTTGGCTGATTTTTTAAAAGCTTTGGAAAACTTACAGGTTTGCCATGAGTTCCAACCTTTAAAAAGTTGGTTTGGTTCACAAAACAATAAAAATGATTTGCCATTGGCAAGATGGGCCAGGTAGTGCTATCAAGGCAGTTATAAAAACATTCTTGATTTGATTCAAGTCTCTGCTGACTGGTCACAGATGAATGTTAAAGAAACTTTCACAACCTCAACTGGTGGGTTAGCCAGACTATACAGAGCCAGTTCGACTTGTCCTTATAGTTCACTGGCAAAAAATGTTTAAAACATGGCATTAAATGAAACCTTTCTGAAATATAAAATTGTGTAGAGTTAAAACTCTTGTGTAGAGTTAAAACTCTTCTTTAGAGTTTGTTTTACAGTATGGTCCAGTAGTTAATTACTGCACTCTCTGAGAGGGATTCAAGGGGGAGTGAATTCTGACTCTGACTTGTAGCTAGTTTGGAAAGAAAGGGGAATCCCCAGAATACCTTTTTTTTTTTAATTGTCTTTAAGACCTCAGTGTTCTTTTCTGTAATATGGGACCCCCAGTCCTTCCTGTAGCCCTCAGATATATGTTAAGAGGCATAATTAAAGCATAGTTAACATTTCCCTCTCCCTTGAGACGAGTAATAGGGTTTTATTATTTTATTTTATTATTTTTTTTGAGATGGAGTCTCAGTCTATCACCCAGGCTGGAGTGCAACGGCATAGTCTCAGCTCACTGCAACCTCTGCCTCCCAGAATCAAGCGATTCTCCGCCTCAGCCTCCCGAGTAGCTGAGACTACAGGTACGTGCCACCATACCCACCTAATTTTTGTATTTTTAGTAGAGGCAGGGTTTCACCATGTCAGCCAGGCTGGTCTTGAACTCTTGACCTCGAGACCCACCCCTCCTCGGCCTCCCAAAGTGCTGGGATTACAGGCATGTGCCACTGAGCCTGGCCCAGTAATAGGGTTTTAAAGCAAGACAGCACTTCTAGGAATTAGATGGGAGACTTAAAAGTAGTAATTTCAGAATAAAAAGTGTCATCCCTATTAGCCTGAACTGTATTCAACTCTTAGTAACTCTAGGGGTTGAGGGAAACATATCTTTTTAAGGACTTAATATGTGGGTCACAGGACCCAGAGCTGGGGGCACAGTAAACCTTTGTAAAATTTATCTCGATTTTCAAGGTCACTGAAAAGAAACTTGATCATTTCACACATTACTAATTCATAGATTGTAAAAATCTCCCCCAAAGTTGACAGTCTCTCTGCACTTATCAGAACCCAGATTTCTAAACCCAGGGCCAGAATGAGGTCTCACATTACTAGGACTTCATCACTTTTCAAAAATATACAGCAGGCCATTTGCTGGTAGGTTATGAAATATGATCGTAAATTAAAACTAAATGACTCACATAAAATAAAAGGACAAAGAGTACTTTGTGATGCCGAGAGCTCCGGTTTGATTTTGTTAGTTCATTTATTTGGGTATTTAGAACATTTTAGAAAGCCAGGTAACTCCATTTACTCTCAGTTGATGGTAGGCATGTGGTACTATTACTGCAAAGCTTTGCCTATAGCCCACTGCAGCCCAATGAGTAAGACCCAACATTTGGACACCTCTTTATAGTTTATAATATTCTGTCACCTACATTTTCTCTGTGAGGCAGGTAACATGAAGTAGAGGACGAAACAGGCTCGTACATTTAGGGATGGATCACAGGTACTCAGTAGAGTCAGGACTTCACAGGAAACAGAAAATTTAAGCTAAAGGACACATGACTTATTTATTTTAATGAGTTAAGGTCTAAGAATGTCAGTATACCTCAGAGATTGGTAGGGGAGAGATAACATGATAATATTTATGCAGCCTTTTGAAATTAGTCCTGAAAGGTATGCGGTGGGAGGTGTTTGTTGCAATTGCAACTTTTCCAGTATCATTGGCTTTATATGTGCTCAGTTAATTCATAACCCTCCCACCCCCAGGAGAGCAGGCAGATCAGATAAGGCAGGAATACACTCCAACACCCTTGGGGCTCCCAGTTGCTCTTTTGTTGATTTTTCTCACTTCTACTGTATTAAAATTGAGGAGCATGGTATAGGGAAGAAAGTTAGTCAGAAAACCAAACACTGCATGTTCTACTCATAAGTGAGAGCTAAGCATTGGGTACACCTGGACACAAAGATGGGCACAGTAAAGACTGGGGACTCCAAAAGCGAGAAGGAGGGAGAGGGAAAGGGTTGAAAAACTATCTATTGAGTGCTGTGTTCACTGCTTGGGCTATGGGATCATGTAATATACACGTATCACAAACCTGCACATGTGCCCCCAAATTTAAAATTAAAGATAAAGAAAAGAGAGTTCTTTATTATTAGTCTTTTCATATATCTCAGTTCTTTTCCTCTAGAGCCTTTCCTGCCTTCCTTCCTGCCTTCCTTCCTGCCTTCCTGCCTGCCTGCCTTCCTTCCTGCCTGCCTGCCTTCCTTCCTGCCTGCCTGCCTTCCTTCCTGC
>PVKP010037188.1:0-21836 GCA_004027715.1 Plecturocebus donacophilus | reverse complement strand
CTCAGCCTCCCGAGTAGCTGGGACCACAGGTGCGCACCACCACGCCCAGCTAATTTTTGTATCTTTTAGTAGAGATGGGGTTTCACCATGGTCTCCATCTCTTGACCTCGTGATCCACCCGCCTCGGCTTCCCAAAGAATTAATAAAATTATATTATTTTTTGGCCTTTTGGATGATTGTAGTATTTGTCATTTAAAAATTTATTTTCTGTGATTTTTTTTTCTTATCCCTGATACTTTTGTAGTCAGTTTGGATTCCCAAGTTTGCATTTTTTTCTCAAGGGAATCTTCAAATTGTGAAAACTTCTGGCCACAAACTACCTGAATCCACCCTTGTTTGTGATCATATACCCTGTTGCCAGTGACCCAGAAGGACCTTGTAGACACACCTTTCAGTTTGTGGTTATCTTTGGCTGTGATTTCTGATGTACCATGAAACTGAGAAAACTGAATTACATAATATTTGCAGGGACAGGATTTTTTAAAAATTCCATTCTGATTCCACATTGCTTCGCTTCCTTTAGGCAAGTCAGGTATGTACTGGCTTTGCATTACTGAAGGAGAAACTAGGGGGCGGGAGGTGGGGAGGTCTTTGTCCCCTTTTGTTACACAAAAGAAGCTGACTCTATATATTTCTGACCATACGTAATGAGATGACAGACTATACATCAGATAGAGAGACTATGCCCCAGAAGTAAAATGCTAGAGACAACAGCCATATAATCATAGTTACTTTATAGGTAAAGAAACTGAGGTCCAGGTGATTTATCAAAGACACAGTGATGGGAATTAAGTCCAGCTACTGGATTAACTCAGTTCTACAACTTGCTGCTGCCTTGCTAAGTGATTCACTTCAATGGTTCACTTCAAAAACAGGAAAGTTGAAAGATTTACCTTGAATGTACTTGAATATTGATGTTTCCTTGGCAACAGATTCTAAATTAAAAGCAAATAGTGATTGAACATATGCAGTTTTGTTAAAAAATTGTGGGCTCTGAAGCAGCAGCCTCAGAAACTCCTCATTCTTTGTTAATTGAAAAGAGAAGTTTTATTCTTGGATACTGCCATGTAGCAGTTATTTTAGAAAAATCTATTTTCTAGGCAGGAAAACAGGAGGCCATTCCCCTTTTCCTCTGAATCTCCCTCTGCTTTGGCCTTTTTTACTTTCTTAGAGTAAATCAGAGTCATGTGCATAATTAGCACTTAACACTCACCTCATTGAGATCTAATCATCAGTACCTGTCTCTAATTGAAGGGATTAGACATAATTTAGTTGCAATTAAATGCAGTCTAGTATGAACATAAGGTATATTATTAATAGAATATCCATTTTTTTGTCTTGATACTTTAAATTCCTTGGTTAGTTCAAATCATCCCAGTGCTACGTTCCTTGTATAGCGTTTCTTTTAAAAAGAGATGCTTTTACAGAAATACTGTGGTTTTGTGTCATCTACTTCCTTTGAGGGATGCTATAAACTAGAACCCCTTTAAACTGTAGGAATATTGTTTGTTCTAGCTGTGCTAATCATGGTGTGGTTCAGGCCAGAAGTTTTGGGGTCCCCTGGGAGCTGGTTAGACATGCAGAATCTCAAATCCCACCTCAGAGCTAGTGAATCAGAATCTGCACTGTAAGATCCCAGGTGGTTTATATGTGCAATGGAGTTTGAGATGCACTGTTCTACATTGCTTAGTCTATTTTCTTGAGGACTTACAGGATAATTTACTTCAGAAATAACCTAGTGGTTAAGTTCCTCAGCTTGAAGTGGGCAGAAAGTTTGCTTTATTTGGAGGTTGCTTGCCCCACTTACTGATTTTGTGTTGCATTCATTTGTTTTCATGCTACTGATAAAGACATACCTGAGACTGGGAAGTAAAAGAGGTTAAATTGTACTTACAGTTCCGCATGGCTGCGGAGGCCTAAGGATCATTGTTGTTGGTGAGAGGTACCTCTTACGGTGGTAAGAGAAAATGAGGAAGATACCAAAGTGAAAACCCCTGATAAAATCATCAGATCTTATGAGACTTTTTCACTTCCATGAGGACAGTATGGAGGAAACTGCCCCCATGATTCAAATAATCTCCCATCAGGTCCCTCCCACAATGCATGGAAATTCTGGGAGATACAATTCAAGTTGAGATTTGGGTTGGGACACAGCCAAACTATATCATTCAAATGACCCCTCAAAATCTCATGTCCTCATATTTCAAAACCAATCATGCCTTTCCAACAGTCCCCCAAAATCTTAACTCATTTCAGCATTAACCCAAAAGTCCACAGTTCAAAGTCTCATCTGAGACAAGGAAAGTCCCTTCCACTATGAGCCTGTAAAATCAAAAGCAAGCTATTTACTTCCTAGATACAATGGGAGTACAGGTACTAGGTAAATACAGCCATTCCAAATGTGAGAAATCAGCCAAAGGAGTTACAGGGCCCATGCAAGTCCAAAAGCCAACAGGGCAATCAAATTTTAAAGTTCCAGTGATCTCCTTTGACTCCAGATCTCATACCCAGGTCATGCTAAAGCAAGGGGTAAGTTCCCATGGTCTTGGGCAGCTCCACACCTATGGCTTTGCAGGGTACAACCTCCTTCCCAACTGTTTTCACAGGCTGGCATTGAGTGTCTGCAGCTTTTCCAGGCACGCCGTGCAAGCTGTTGGTGGACCTACCATTTTGGGGTCTGGAAGATGGTGGCCGTCTTCTCACAGCTCCACTGGGCAGTGCCGCAGTAGGGTCTCTGTGTGGGGGCTTTGATCCAACATTTCCCTTCTGCATTGCCCTAGCAAAGTTTCTCCATAAGTGCTCTACCCCTGCAGCAAACTTCTGCCTGGGCATCCAGGCATTTCCATACATCTGAAATCTAGGCGGAGGTTCCCATACCCTAATTCTTGACTTCTGTGCAATGGCAGGCTCAGCACCACATGGAAGCTGCCAAGGCTTGGGGCTTGCACCCTCTGAAGCCATGGCCCAAACTCTACATTGACCCCTTTCAGCTATGGCTGGAGCAGCTGGGATGCAGGGCACCAAGTCCCTAGGCTGCACATAGCACAAAGACCCCACAGAATCATGTTCTCCTAGGCCTTTAGACCTGTGACAAGAGGGACTGCTGTGAAGACCTCTGATATGCTCTGGAGATATTTTCCCGGTTGTCTTGGAGATTAATATTCGGCTCCTTGTTACTTATGCAAATTTCCGTAGCTCGCTTGAATTTCTCCTTAGAAAATGAGTTTTCCTTTTCTATCACATTGTCAGGCTGCAAATTTTCCAAACTTTTTTGCTCTGCTTTCTTTATAAAATGGAGTGCCTTTAACAGTACCCAAGTCACCTCTTGAATGCTTTGCTGCTTAGAAATTTCCTCTGCCAGATACCCTAAATCATTTCTCTCAAGGTCAAAGTTCCACAGATTTCTAGAGCAGGGGCTAAATGCCACCAGTCTCTTTGCTAAAACATAATAAAAGTCATCTTTGCTCCAGTTCCCAATCCTCATCTCCATCTGAGACCACCTCGGCCCGGATCTTATTGTTCTTATTGCTATCAGGCTTTTCGTCAAAGCCATTCATTAAGTCTCTAGGAAGTCCCAAACTTTCCCACATTTTCCTATCTTCTTCTGAGCCCTCCAAACTGTTCCAAACTCTGCCTCTTACCCAGTTCCAAAGTTGATTACACAATTTTGGTTATTTTTCAGCAACGCCCCACTCTACTGGTACCAAGTTACTGTATTAATCTGTTTGCACGCTGCTGATAAAGACATACCTGAGACTGGAAAGAAAAAGAGGTTTAATTGGACTTAAATGCCACATGGCTGAGAGGCCTTAGAATCATGGCAGGAGGCAAAAGCACTTCTTACATGGTGGTGGTAGAAAAGATGAGGAAGATGCAAAAGTGAAACCCCTGATAAAACCATCAGATCTTGTGAGTCTTATTCACTACCATGAGAATAGTATGCGGGAAACTGCCTCCATGATTCAAATTATCTCATATTTGTTCCCTCCCAGTGGAATTATGGGAGTACAGTTCAAGATGAGATTTGGGTGAGGACACAACCAAACCATATCACGTGTTTTTGGGAAATCTATTTAACTTCTGTAACTCCCAATTTTCTTCTCTGTAAAATGAAGACCATAGTAGAATCTACCTTGTAGGGTTATTGTGGTCATCAAATAAGAAAATATACATGAATTAATCAAGCCCCCAGTAGTTGCATGTGAGAACCAATAAAGTTAGCTATTATTGTTATTACTACTACAATAAATTATTATTTTCTTCATTGAACGTTTTTGTCTTATCAAATAATATAACTGATTATTTTTGGGGGAAGCAGGATAATGACTACTAGGAAGCATAGAGCCAAATTTACAGTCCTTTCCAGCCAGTATTTGACTTTTCAACTGATCTTACCCCAGCTTCGTCTTATTTATTTATTTATTTATTTGAGACATAGTCTTACTTTGCCACCCAGGCTCAAGTGCAGTGGCACCATCTCAGCTCACTGCAACATCTGCCTTTCAGGTTCAAAAGATTCTCCTGCCTCAGCCTCCTGAGTAGTTGGGCTTACAGGCGCATGCCACCATGCCCAGCTAATTTTTAGTAGAAACGGGATTTCACCATGTTGGCCAGGCTGGTCTTGAACTCCTGAACTCAGGTGATTTGCCTGCCTCGGCCTCCCAAAGTGGTGGGATTACAGGCATGAGCCACCATGCCCAGTCCATCTTATTATTATTATCTTTTTAGGGACAGAGTCTCATTCAGTCTCCCACTCTGGAGGGCAGGAGCATGTCCATACCTTATTGTAACTTCAAACTCCTAGGCTCAAGTGATCCTCCTACGTCAGCCTTCAGAGTAGCTGGGACTATAGGCAGGCACCATGGTACCTGTTAATTAAAAAAAATATTTTTTTATAGAAATGGAATCTTGTAATGTTGCCTAGTCTGGTCGCAAATACCTGGCCTTAAGCGATCATCCTACCTTGGCCTCCCAAAGTGCTGGGATATCTTATTTATATTTCTTCACCTCAATTCCTTATATTTTTATATTTTATGTTTACCGTTGTATTTTTGTAAGCTACTTCAAAATAAATTTTATATTGAGTATGACATAACAATAAGTTAGCAATCATGATTACAAATTGCTACTCAATAACTTTTGGTCCAAATTATGTTGACAGCCTTTCTTATTTTTCTTTATAATGACCCCTTGGAAGAGTGATATTGGCCAATCTGGTAACTCTTGTAAGGTAGGGGTACTTAAGACAATTTTTAAAGAAATACTGTTTTCCTCACATTGCCTTCTTTTTTTTTTTTTTTAATCATTATATCCCTACCACAATATGTTACATATAATAGGTGCATAATACATTTATCAAATGGGTATGTATAAATTTAATCATATCCATTTATATCTGTTCATGCTTGCTATTAAATTCAAACCTGGAATGAGCTTCCTTCATCCTTTTGACTTGTCCGGTACACAAGACCCAGATCAAGTGTCACCCTCTACTTGAAGACTTTCTTGGCCCTTGTTCCAGAAAGGGGGCTCCCTTCTCCAAGAACTATGGAATTCACTACTTGTCTTATTTGGGTGGCACTCGGCTTTTCTTTTTATGTAGCTATCCTTGATTAAAAAGCACAAGTTTTGGAATCAAGGAGTTATGGGTCCAATACTATTTGGACTACTTACCAGCTGTGTGACTTTAGGGACTTACTTTCTCTAGGGTTGTTGCCTTTTCTGTAAAATGGGGAAACTGAGTGTTTGTTGCTAGCATAGATAACATATGTGGATGTTTAGCATATCACCTGGAGATGTTGATAACTGTGCCTTTTTTTCCAAATCAAATTCAGTAATCTTCTCCTGTAGAATTAGCAGGGAATTACAACAAGGTTATGAGTGAAGTCCTGTTCCTATCACTCTTAAGGACTGTTTTTGCCTCTAGGCTCCCCTGACTGACGGAGCTGCAGGGGTTGTGTCTATTGATGATCTGTGGTGAATGCAGCTATGATTAGATAGTGTCTAGGTTTCGTGACTTGTCATGATGGCAGAGGAGGAAGGTAAGAAATATTTACTGTTACCCAGGGTGCACTGTGCAACACAGTTTCAAACTCTTCTTGGATTCCCTTTTGTTGTTTTTATTTCTCCCTTTTTATTTTGTAGCATTATTTCTCTTTTTAACATTTCTCTTCCTAAGAATATATTTTAGATACCAGAATTAATTTATTTTTAAGGGAGTTCTGTTTATTTTTTTTCTCTTTCTGACTTTTAAAAAATAACCTCCAATCTCTTTGTTGCTGTATGCATGGGGCATATTTTCAAGGTCTTGAATTGTGAAATACTTGAGAGTCAGACAGACATCTTTGAGTGTCAGAATTCTGAAAAAGTGATTAATGAAGCCAATTCTCTCATGAAAAACTATACAAAGTTATCACA
Source organism: Plecturocebus donacophilus (assembly GCA_004027715.1). Lineage (NCBI taxonomy): Eukaryota > Metazoa > Chordata > Mammalia > Primates > Pitheciidae > Plecturocebus > Plecturocebus donacophilus. Next base: position 15,419 of record PVKP010037188.1, on the reverse strand, counting down.
TGAGATACTTTTCCTATTCATTAAATAACTAGAAATAACAAGATAACTGGAAAGTTAATCTGTATTTTCAGAAAATTTTCTTATGAATACATATGTAACAAAAATAGAGTGCTTTGAACAACAAGAAGGCTGGACCATCAGAGCAGTATGTTCAGTTTACTCCTGATATGGGTCTCTACTTTTTCTAGTTCTTTTTCCTTATGTTAGTTGGGGAAACCTTTGAGATTAAATCTGATCATCTTGCTTTCTGCCTAAAATCCCGCTGACTCCTTATTGCCTACAACGTTAAATCCAGGATAAAAGGCTTTGCCTAATCTGGCTCCAAAAACCTCCCCTGCCTTGTCTTCTGCCCCTGCAGCGTGGGTTCCCGGAGCTCCCGCTGCACTGCCTGCAGGTGATGCCCTTTCACTGCGGGTTCTTTGCACAGGTCTTTTCCTCTGCCTGCTCACCATCAAGAACCAGCCCAAATGGCCTTCCTCTCTAAAGTCTCCCTGGACTCCCCCAAGCTCAAGCAATTATTTTTTTCTTTGAGGTCCCATGACAATTTATATGTAACTTTGTAAAGCACTTACTATTCTGGCGAGTTATATTTTCATTTATAAATGGCTTTATTTATTTATTTATTTTAGAGACACAGCCTTACTTTGTTGTCCAGGCTGGAGCACAGTGGTACAATCACAGCTCACTGCACTCTCAAACTCTGGGGCTCAAGCAATCCTCCTGCCTCGGCCTCCCAAAGTGCTGGGACTTCAGATGCGAGCTATTATGCCTGAATGCTTTTATAAATTTCTTATTAGCTTATGAATGATTTAAAGATAGGCACATTGCTTCTATCTTGTTTTATCACGGGTAACTTGTAGTACAATGTCTATCATGTAAAAGATACTCAGTAGAGATTAACTGAATGGTGGCATTCATCCAAATTTATATATTTTAAAGCAAGACCATACATTTTACTTCTCTTGGCTTCAATTTAATTTTGTTATTCTTAAATATATTTATTGAATATTAATGCAAATCAGTTTTCTATACATATTTATTATGAACAATTGTATATTTGAATTAATTTTTAAAATAAGTTCGAATTCACATTGATTTTTACGAGTATTGGAAAACAAATTTTACATGTTTTCTCCTTGTGTAGACTGTTATTTGAAAGGATATGTCAGCTCCAAGATGCCTGAGATTGCCTGTGAGCTTCTCTGCTGTTTTCAGCTTGTCAGCGGAGCTGCAGTTCAGATTCCCTATTGGTCGCTTAACTGATCTTTTTGGGTAGTAAGGGATCAAGACTACCCACAGAACGCTGTAACCATGGTGATAAGATGCCCTATTTTAACTTTTCAACAGAAAAGATGAGATGCTCTAGCACTTCTGTGCCTGTGTTTCCCAGTGGAATTTTGGGGAGGCATTCAAGCATTTAAGCAATAGAATCAGGCCTTGAACAGATAATTACTTTTTCCTTTATATGGTACCTTTTAAATTACAGGTGGTGACAGACAGCACATACAGTTCATGACGAGCCAAATGTGAGGTCCAGGGCGAACCGGGGAGGCTTGTCATTCTTACACACAGACTGAGGAAAAGCTCCTTTAGGTCAACAGTTTCACTTTTTAAATAAAATTGAAGTACTTATCAAAAATAATGACTGTGTACTCTTTTTGAGGGTGACAAAATATAACTATAATGGAAGATGAATGTGAATCTTGCAGAAAAATCAAAGTATTTATTTAGACTATGTTTTCCAAGATTAGTCTTAAATCTAGTTAGAAGGGGTGAAAATGTATATTTTGAGATTTAGGGGGCAAAATCTCAGAGAAGATGTCCAATATCTTCCCTTTTCTTTAGTGTGAAATCCAATCTGCCAGAGATTTTCCCTTTAAAGGCTTATGAGCCTTTACAATGCAAGCATCTCTGGAAAAGCTTCACAGTAGGGGAGAAGCTGAAATTTAGTGGCCTGTGAAATAAAACTGGTTGGTAGCTGTGTTTGTCCTGAAGAGTTTTTGAACCAACATTTAATCATAAGACTTCACATAAAAACCTACATTACTCTATTACCTTTAGACAATAGGGGATGTGGCAAACTGAAATTCTCACAGGACTGGAGCTGAATAGCTGCTGTCCTATTTAAGTGGGCCACATTCTTTCTAATTTGCCACAGCCTCCACCCCTCCCACCGTGACTTCAGATAGAATCCTTTAGGCCTTCCTCACTCATTTACTAACACTCCCGACCCTTGTAGGTAAAAAAAAAAAAAAAAAAAAAAACCAGGGTAGCCTCAGTAACTGTGCAATTCAGAGCATTTGCTTCATGCTCTGCCTGCATTTACCCTCATCTCTAGGAGAGCTGTCAGAACATTAAGACTTTCCTATACCTCTTCCTTTCTGTTGTTCCTACCCCATTTTCCTCTTGGGATGTTATCAGAAGATAAACACACCAAAGGAAATAAACAAAATATGCATTTTCAACATATTCTCCTTCAAGCATTTCACTAGAAAACTTGCTATTGACAGGGAATGATGGCTTGCACCTATAATCCCAGCTCTTAGGGAGGCTGAAGAAGGAGGATTGTTGGAGGCCAGGAGTCTGTGACTAACCTGGGCAACATAGTGAGACCCCATCTTTAAAAAATATAAATAAATTAGCGGTGTGGCGGTGCATGCCTGTAATCCCAGCTACTTGGGAGGCCAAGGCAGGAGGATTGCTTGAGCCAGGAGTTCAAGGCTGCAGTGAGCTGTGATAGCACCACTGCACTCCAGCCTAGGTGACAGAGCAAGACCCTGTCTCTAAAAAGAAAAACACAAAAACAAACCCCAAACACCTCTTACTATTTATATTTCTAGCACAAACACACATACACACACACAGGCACACACACACACATATGTGTAAAAATGTGCCAAAGAAATTCCACTTGTACTTGAGGCTGATTTGAATGGAATGTTTGAGTTTTCCTGGGTTGTTGAGTACTAACTACCTCAATTGGGAACACATTGTGGTTGAGCTTGAACAATGCAGCAAAATCAAGCTGAGGCACGGAATCTATCCTGTAAGTATAATCAGTGTGGAAAAAGGTTGAATAATCTGTCCCCAGACCTTATTCTCCAGAGAAGAGCCACTGTTAAGGGTCCAAAGGCTCTCCCTGCCTTCTCCTGCATCTTTTCCTTCCCCGGCATTTCCATCAATAAATCTCTTGCACCTCTAGTCTTGTTTTGGCATCTGTTTCTCAGAAATCCACATTGACACATGGTAAATGGCTAAGTATTATCAGCAGGTATGAAGAGGAATTATAGAGCAATCCATACTGAAGACTTGAGGAGGACTATGGCGGTGAGGTAAAATAACACAAAATGATCAAAGATAAACTTTCCTGTCAATCAGCATGGGTATTTTGTCTCTAGATAGTGTCAGGACAAAAATGAAATATAGTACAAGATGCTGCTGGCTGATCTTTGGGAGTAATATTGAATCAAAATCTGGTGGAGACCAAGCATAAATTTATGAGGAGCTGAATAGAAATACAAGCATTAAATAATAACAGTTGGAAATGCAATACATATAAAAGGTTTCAGTGATAAATTGCCAAAGTGTTACAGTCAATAAATGCTTTGAGTTCAGAGAGTGAGAGACCACGTGGAAGTTTAGAAGGTTTTGGAAACATTTTTAGGATAGACGTTTGTCCTAAAAGCTGGATATCACAACTGGATAAGGTCTGGTTACTTTTACTGCTGAAGAGGTGGTAACAGAGGAGGTCAAAATAGAGGAGTCATTCGAATGTTGGTGAATGACTAGTGAGTTCACCATGCAGTATTCTGAAAATGTGTTTCTTGAGTGGGGTCTCAAGACCTCTGAGGAATCGTAACTTATTTATACAATTTAAAACCATTGTTTTCATTTTGATGTTAATGCTAAAAAGTTATTATTAACATATTTGGGATCCCTGGCATCATATTTTGAGAACTACCTCTCAATTTCTTTGCCTTTTTTTGTATTTGTGTTAATAATTATGTTGGCACAACACAATGCTGCTTCAGTCGTAACAGGCTGATGAGAAAAAACAGAAGTAGACTAAATACGTAAATGAACCATTCCCATCACATGCTCTGCTGTGCTCAAAGACAGACAGGAGGCTGAGCGCAGCGGCTTGCACCAGTAATCTGAGCAGTTTAGGGGGCTGAGGCAAGCAGATCACTTGAGCTCAGGAGTTAGAGACCATTTTGGGCAACATGGCGAAACTCTGTCTCTACAAACAATACAAAAATTAGGCATGTTGGCGTGTGCCTGTGGATGCCGAGGCAGCAGTGAGCCGTGATGGTGCCACTACACTCCTGAACAATAGAGTGAGACTTTGTCTAAAAAAAAAAAAAGTATTCCTTAGGGTCGGGTCTTTTGATATTTTCATCAATATAAGCTGCTGATATGCTGATTTTTCTAATTATGGGCCAGTTAAATTAAACACATGGAAATCTCTGAAGAACAGACATTATATTGGGAGCTATCATCAATTCTCATTTTGAGAAATAAAATATTTAAAATATTCTGTCAAGTAAGAAGCACCCAGTTTCAATCCAAAGTCTAAGCTGGCATTATTTTATAGAATAGGAAAATTGGCATTTGATTTCTCTCTTGCTTTGTGTGGGAGACTTATCAGGATAATAAGGGAGATGTGTGGTCTTCAGGAAACTCAAGATTCATAAGTTCTCCCAATTCCCTCATTGTATTAGCGATATGGAATTCTGTGTAGTGCTGTCCTGTAGGAAGAAACCTGCCTCAGAAGACATCTGGCTTCCAGGTAAAATGCAATTAGCTCAGCATAGAAAATATAATTATCATCTGTCATATAAAATGGTTATATGGTTATATATCCTGACATATAAAATGGTTATATGTCAGATAGCTCTCGGAGGAGCCCATTCATCTCAGTCACCATTCCCATTCATCTTTGCATTGTTAAAATGGTTTTTAACCGGAACCGGTGCTGCCAGGAGGTATGTTCTCCTTTTGTTTGAATCCACTCACTGAATGTATCTATTGAATGCTGCTATGGGCAGCACACCACGTTAAATGCTGCAGTGAGCCTCACAGACACCATCTCTGCCTTTGCAGAGGTTATAGCCAAATGAAAACAGAGACATGAAATGAGTAATCGTGTAAATGACGAGTGTGACAAGACTTGAGGATCTCATTACAAGGGAAAGGAAAGTCTGGGAGCTCAGAAAAAGGCTCCCAGAGAAGCGCTGAGGGTCTTTAACCTGAGGCTTGAGGGTTGAGAGAGAAGCCACCAAGCAATGGGCAAGCAGCAAAGCAGTGGAACAAGAATATTCCTAGTATAAGACAGAGAGGCTGAGGGGTGCCCCAAAGAACCAGCATTTGGGAGATGGATGTGATTGGGTGGGAATAGCTCAAGTGAGTTCTGCCCTCAGTCTCAGGTCTTAAAGGGCCCTTTAAGATAAAGATTTGGATCTTTATTCTAAAAAAAGGTTGGAAGGCAATTAGGATTTTAACCTGGGAGTGATAAGATTGGCTGCTGAGTGGTGAATTCATTCCAAAGGCAGCTAATCTTTTTTAAGAGTGCAATCTGATTATGTTATTCTGTTTAAAAACATTTGGTGACTTCTTCCTGCTGTCAGAATGACTTCTAAACTTTTTTTTTTTTTTAATGTGTCTATCTACTATGTCCCAGGCCTCTTTATTTAAGAAAAAAGTGATACATGTGGGGATTATAAGGTCTACAAGGCCCCTCTTGAACTAATCCCTATTACTTTCCTAGGCTCGTGTTTGATTATCTTTGCTCCCCCACCTGCCCCGCCTCCTTTGCCCTTTTCTTCATACTGCTGCTCCCACCACACTCCTCCCCTGCTCCAGCCCACGACTTTTCATGCCTTTTCTTTTTACCTCAACCCAGTAAGTAATTTTCAGCATTTTACACTGTGATTCAGTATGCATTTACACATGTATCTGATTATATGTATGTTATCTGATTAAATGTATCTCAGATATGTATCTCTGATTATATGCATATTATCTGATTATATGTATCTCAGATAAATTATAGATATACTATCTGATTATATGTATATCAGATAAAGGCTTTATGGAAGAATGAAAGAGGGATTCTCATATGTTTTCTTTTCTTTCTCATAAATGTGAGTTTACACTTACCAAACTGACTTCACGATCCACTCTGCTCTGTAGTTCTTCCATGAGCCAGTTCTCCCTCTTCGTCTGGGACTTTGCACGTGCGCTTACTTCTGAGTAAAGCATTTTCTTCCTGCTCTGCTGCTTCCCAGGGAATTCTTGCTCCTCTTTCCGTCTCAACCAGAAGATCTCAGGGAATCTTTGTTGACTTCTCAAATCCAGGTTAGGCATTATTTCCAAGACTGTTCATTGCCTTCTCTTGGCCTGTTCTCCACACCCCATCCCCTCTTTCTTTTTTTGCCTTTTTCACAAGTATTTATCTACAGCCTACTGTATGCCAGGTACTGCTCTAGGCATGGAGGCAGGGCTGCCTTCATGGGGCTCTGTGCTCAGAGGACTCCCACACTTGGTTTAATGCTCTGCTATTGCTGTCTTGAACATCTTAATAATTTTTTATCAAGGGATCTCACATTTTCATTTTATACCAAGCCTCACAAATTATGTAGCCATCCCTGCATTCGGAGAGTGATGTACAAAATAGACCCAAATTCCTACCCTCATAGAGTTCCCATTCTTGTGCTTACTGCATACTCACCTCTTACCTTAGCAGTTGTCTCAGTGTATAGTATTTGGCTATTTACCTTCGTGTCATCCCAGCTAGTCTGTAAGCGCCTAGAGGGCAAACATTCCTTGGCCCAACTATTTCCAGCATGTATTATACTGCCTGGCACCTTGTAACCTTGTATACACTAACAAGTTTATGTAGAATGAATGAATGAACAAACATGCTGCCTCCAACCATTGTCCTATAACACATGGTGCCCTTCATCAATGCCATCCTTGGTGTTCCTTTGGCAAGTTTTTGCTTGTATTAAAGTTCTGTCACTGGCTACTAACCCCATCAACTCTGAAGTGATGACTTTAGAAGAGTTACAGTTTTATGTACATTAGTGAGTTTTATTTACATGTATGACTGTGATGAATTTACCAAGTAGATACTTCAACCAAGAATTTGAGACCGAAGGATCATTCTCAAAGTGAGCACGGAAACTTTGAAATGTTTTTGAGATGATTAATGACTTCAATTGGAAAAGAGATGAAAGCAGAGGAAGAGCATCAGGACTTGAGCACTCAGGGTTACAGAGATGAAAAGCTTGTCTTATGCTTTTTAATTTTCTTTAAAATATAACCCAGTTATTCTAGAATTTATTTGTAATAATATTGGTTCAAATTTGAAGATAGAGTTATAGGGTGACATCTTAGATGTCATAATCATCAGTTGGGCATCATTTTTTTCCTGAAGAAACTAATTTTAGTCTAATAACTCCAGTATTTAAAACTCTAAGATGTTTGTTTTTTTTCCTGTGTCCAGTTTGAAGAATGGTATACAGGTTATGTTCAAATTCTTGAAGTTTCTGTATACCTTAAAGCACTCTTAAAGATTAATAAGATACGTGGCATATCCTTATCTCTTACCGTTTACTGCCATCCTGTGGCCAATTTATTTTCTAGATAAAAATCCATTTGCAAAACCATGTTTTCTATTTTTATCATGGATCACGGTTTCAGATTTTATCAGTCCTCAGTTAACACAGGCACACTACAATATACATATATTTAGTAGCATTTTGCTTCACTGGATTGTTCCACAATGTAGTAGCATACAATGAATAATTCTGAGATTTCACGAAACATTTTTCTAAAGGACTCTCCTCAATTATCTCCTCATTTCTTTCCTCACTGGGTTTTTGGTGGATGCTTGGGCAGTAGCAGTTTATCATAGCTCCAGTGAGACTTCCTTGGTTGTCTCTCTGTATTTGGAATACTCACAGATACTTTCTGCTGGAACCCAGATTTGGATTTCCTTTCTTGGATGTCCTCTCTCTTCTGATCTTCTAAACTTCCACTAAGTTCCAGCTTCCTTATGGGCGAGATAAAAGGCACAAGTGAGATCAGGCAGGGTGCTTACGACAGAATGTGCTCATGTGTCTCCCGGCTGTGACCATCTCAGGTCAGAGTCTCTGGAGAAGTAGGGTCCACACAGGGCTGGGGGAGATAGTGGGCAATGAGCATCCTTGTTTGGAGATTGACATAGCCTCTATGACTGGGAGACTGACAGCAGACAGGTTCCATGAGGGTAAGTTTAGTTCATGCTGTCTACCCTAAGCCGTTAGGGCCTAGAGTCTAGTAAAGTTGAAAATAATAAGTCTGCAAAATAATAATTACAATGCTAATGGCTAATCCTGTGGAGCTCTAATTTATATGGCATGCATTTTCTAAACACTTTACATGCATTATTTCATACTTTAAACTGTCCTGAGTAGAGACCATTATTATTATTTTACAAATTAAAACCAAAAAAACAAAAGCAAAAGCCCTGAGTCTTAGCATGGCAAGACTCCTTGTCTAAGATTACTCAGCTGTGGGTTGGTGGGCTGGTGGACCCAATGACTGAGTGATTAAAGTGTGAGGTTGGATGCCCAGTGTATGTACTTTAGTTTTTCCTCCCTTCTAAATCATTTCCTTATACAGCTCAAGGAATCTTGCAGAACTTGCGTTTTCTCCAATTTTTCTTATGACTCATTCAATATAACTTCCTCTTGTTTGTTTGGAAAGAAAATCTAGGGATCATGAGATGTCCTTCATTTATCCTGGGCCAGGTGTAGTAGTAAAGCTGTACTGTTTTTCACTGAAAAAAGTACATCTCCAGTCTTTGACAGCACTTAGGCTGAGAATCAACTTGGAAGCAAGAAATGTTTCCCCAGACCAAAGAGAAAGCCCCATTTTCTTTCTTTCTTCTTTCTCTTTCCTTCCTTCCTCCCTTTCTCCCTCTTTTTCTTTTTCCCTCCTCCTTCTCTTTCTCTCATTCTCTTTCCTTCTTTTTCTTCTTTCTTTCTTTCATTTTCTTTCTTTCCCTCCCTCTCTCCCTACCTCCCTCCCTTCCTTCCTTTCCTCTCTCTTTCTTTCTCTTTCTCTCTTTCATTCTCTTTTTAATTTTTTTTGATAGGGTCTCAGTCTGTCATCCAGACTGGAGTACAATGGTGCAATCATGGCTCACTGCAGCCTAGACCTCCCAGGCCCAAGCGATCTTCCTATCTCAGCCTCCCAAGTAGCTGGGACTACAGGCATGCAATACCATGCCTGGCTGACTGTTTTATATTTTGTAGAGACAAGCTTCACTATGTTGCCCAGACTGGTCTTGAACTCCTGGGCTCAAATAATTCTTCTGCCTTGACTTCCCAAAGTGCCAGAAGTCCCATACCTGAATCATTCACTGACAACTGTAGTAGGGAATCCTTCTAGGCAAATTTTGGTCAAAACATCATGCTAAACTAACCACAGAATTTATTTTAATGTACATTTCTTTTCTGCATTTGATTTTGAGGAAAATTCAAATGTTTAATTTCCTGCCACTTGGCGGTTAACATGACACTCTTATACTGGTAATAGACACTGTTGAACAGGATGGGATGGGCTTTAATATGTCCAAATGATATTTCATCATTCTTGGATGATGTTCAGTCTCTCTGTCTAATACATGCTGGATACAACATGACCTTGTTTACTGGTCCTGATTTTCCAAAGGATCTCTGACATTCTTTCGGAATAACGGTTCACTATTTGATGAAATTTTAGCTACATATCTTATTCTGTATTTTTATGATGCTGCTTTAACTACTCTCCCATAAACTTTATCTTCATCAGACTTTTTTTTCTTATTCATGATGCAACTTACTTCATGGTGCTCAAAGATGGTCTGTCCATATGTAATAATAAACAGAATAGCCTTATATTTTATATATGTAATGATATTTATTCTATGTTTACTATATGCCAGACACTGTTCTAAGTGCTTTATGTGTCTGTCTCATTTAATTTTCACAACCCTATAAGATTTGTACTATTATTGTCTCCAGTAAGAACAAATACTTCATACTTCCTCCATAGAGGAGAGCAGTGATGCAAGCACAGAGAAGTGAGTCAATTCACCCAAAGTCACGTAGTTTGGAAGCAGCAGAACGAATACATATGTAATAAATATTAATTGCTTTTGAAATTTTGTATCCTAAATCAAAGCTGTTTTTAAAGCAAATCAAAAGAAGAAACATAATCTTAATCCCTTATATCTCATTCCACATCTGGTTTGGATCCCTTATGTGTCAAAGTAATCATTTTTCTGTATCAGATTCTCCTCTGGCCACCAGCCTAATGAGGGATTGTATTAGTCCATTTTCACGCTGCTGATAAACACATACTGGAGACTGGGCAATTTATAAAGGAAAGCAGTTTAGCAGAGAACTCATAGTTCCATGTGGCTGGGGAAGCTTCAAAAGATGGTGGAAGGCAAAGAGGCGCAAGTCCCATCTTTTTTTTTTTTTTTTTTTTGAGACAGAGTTTCACTCTTGTTGCCCAGGCTGGAGTGGAATGGTGCCATCCTGGCTCACCGCAACCTCCACTTCTCAAGTTCAAGTGATTCTCCTGCCTCAGCCTCGTGATTAGCTGGGATTACAGGCATGCACCACCATGCCTGGCTAATTTTGTATTTTTAGTGGAGATAGGGTTTCTCCATTTTGGTCAGGCTGGTCTCGAACTCCTGACCTGAAGCCACTCACCTGCCTCAGCCTCCCAAAATGCTGGAATTACAGGCTTGAGCCACCATGCCCAGCCAAGTCCCATCTTACCTGGATGGTGACAGGCAAAGAGAGAGCTTGGGTGAGAAACTCCTATTTTTAAAACCATCAGATCTCGTGAGACCCATTCACTATCAGGAAAGACCTGTCCCCATAATTCAATCATCTACCATTGGGGCCCTCCCACAAGACATGAGAATTATGGGAGCTACAAGATGAAATTTGGGTGGGGACACAGAGCCAACCATATCAGGGACCATTGAAGGGATGCTGGCAGCACAATAATGAGACGAAACCCACAGTCTGCATCCACTTCCCATCTCTCATAATTTTAAAATTCAGTTCATTTTAGCTCTTTTCCTGACACACACAAGGTCATATCTACCCTGGACTCTAAGGGTGGGCTGGGGTCGACTGAAAGTGTCTGCTCCTGTTCACAGCTGCACTCCCACCCCTCTCGTGCACCCTCGTTACCCAGTTGCATCTAATTCTAGAGATTTGGCTCTAGCTCTTGTTTATCATTCTACTCCTGATTTTGGATTTACATCTGGTTTCTCTGGTACTTGACTTCCAACTTCTTTGTAGGGCCATGTCACAGACTTTCATCCGGGGAAAGGGTAGCATTGCAGTTAAGAGTGAGGTTTCTGGAAACAAGCTGCTGGGGTTCACTGCCCAGATCTGCCACTCACCACCATGTGACCTTGGGCAAATCCAGTAAAAAACCTAAAAACCTCAGTTTCCTTATCTGTAAAATGGGAATAATTAAATGGAAATTGTGAGATTTTATGTAAACCACTTACGGCGTCTGACAGATGGCACTCAGGCAATGCATTTATTTGGCAAGTATTCACTGAGAGCTTTCTTTTCTTTTTTTTGATATAGAGTCTTACTCTGTGGTCACCCAGGTTGGAGTGCAATGGTGCAATCTCAGCTCACTGTAACCTCCAACTTTCAGGTTCAAGCGATTCTCCTCCCACAGCCTCCTGAATAACTGGGACTATCGGCATGTACCACCACGTCCAGGTAATTTTTGTATTTTTATTGGAGAAGGGGTTTCACCATGTTGGCCAGGCTGGTCTCAAACTCCTGGCCTCAGGTGATCTGCCTGCCTCAGCCTCGCAAAGTACTGGAATTACAGGCGTGAGCAACTGCACCCAGACCACTGAGAGCCTCTTCTGTGCCAGACACTGTTCTACTTCTGAGACTACTAAGGTGAACCAAACAGACATAAATCTCCACTCTTTTTGAGCTTACATTTGGGTGTATGCATGTATGTGTGTGAGAGAGTGTGTGTGTGTGGTGTGGTGTGTGCATGTATAATAGCAGAAAGTAAGTTAAATAAGAACCTTATTAGCAGCCTGTAGCTAGTGTTGAAAGTCATGACACTGAATGGGATCGTCAGAGGAGTTTAGTTGGAAAAGAGGAGACCCAAAGTTTAGAAGTCAGGCAGATAAGTAAGCATCCCATAAATGGTAGCTGCTAGTGTTACCGTTACAGTTGTTTCCCCAGGTCTCCCTACTTGAGGTCCACCCATCAATCCAGCTCACCCTCAATCCCAGTTTCTACTAGCTCTCCATGTCTCCTCTAAGAGACTCTTTGGAAAACCTCACCCTCTGCTGTCTCTTTCAGTTTCTCTAGAGGATGGAATTGTAGTTGTAAACATTGTTCCCAGCTATGGTCATCTACTTGGGACCACATTGCCTTTTCCTAACAGCACCTGCCATCCTGGGTAGAATCAGTGTATCCTCCTGTTTTTAGCTCATTACTGTCCCCTTAGAAAAGTTGCTTTCAATTCCCTACGTGTCACTGATCACCACTTCACCCAAACTCCATACATACACTGGGGAGCGAGCAGTCTGCTGCCTCAGCACCCAGCTCTCTGCATCTGACTGCTTCTTTCTGCCTCTGGCAGCACAGAGACCAAGTCTCAGAGAGTTAACAACGCCTTTCTCTTTAACCAGAGGCAATTCTTTCTCTCCTTTACACTTAAGGCTTTTGGACTTTTCCTGAAGATTTGGACTCTCTGGCTTGAGACATCTCACTATGTTTTTGTTTGTTTTTAACTTTCGATTGTAAACTTCATGGCATATAGAGGATATATTATATTTTGTACAATTTAAATAATATTACTAAAATGAATGCCTGCATACCCATACCCATCTTAAGAAAAAGAAAAAACATTTCAGTGCCTCTGAAATCTCCTGTGTGCCCTGCCTTAATTCTGTCCATTTTCCTCACCACTGGATGCTAAGTTGTTTCTTTGCTTGTCTTTGTTTTGTCGTTGCATCACTCAGAATTTCATCAGGGAAAAAAAAGTCACTATAAATGATGTGAAATAGGGGTTATGATAGGACTTACACCTTCTACCTCTTATGACTTTCAGTGAAGATCTGAAAGAGGAAGTGAGAAAAATGGAGGAAAAACCACTAACCAGCTATCCTGAAGCACCATGTGGATGGAAAAGTCAGAATTTCAACGAGGAGTTAAGAATCCAAGTGTATCTAGCAACAGGAGTGGGGCCACAAAGAGGGAGATGGAGGAGAATCTTATGGGAAATGATTGCTACCGGGTAGCTGCCCCTTCTGTGGGTCTGTTGTTGGTTAGCAGGCCCCCAGTGAGGAAGAAGGGCTGACATCTGAGTTAAGAGAGGAAATATAAGCTGCAGCCTCCTGGCACTTCTGCATCTGACCATCGCCACATTTGACTACACAGATCTTTTGAGAAAACTGGATACCGCTTCACTCGGCCTCTAATATCTTGTTTAAGTTCCTCTTTTGACCAAGTTTAACTTTAATCTGCACAATATAGAGAACTCTGGGATAGGTAGTTCCTAGCTTAGTCAGGTTGTCAATAGAATAAATTAGCACTGCCAGCGATAAATAACTCCTTAGGCGGTATACTGTTTAGTTTTGGCTTTATCATAATAGGAATTACACAGCATGTTTTTTCTATCACTTGCTTTTATCTTTTTAGATTATTGTTAACATAAAATTTGAGGACTCCTTCCTGTTGCTTCATTCACCTTTAATTCTGTATATGATATTGTAAAATATAAATATATAATGTATCTATTTACCTAGAATTAGATATTTGTTTTTCTCCCAAATATTGCTTTTATGAGCAATGTTTCTATGAATATTGTATGTCTTTTCATGCACGTGTGCAAGGCTTTCCTTAATACATACATATAGAAGAGAAACTGCTGAGGAGTAGAGTATGCTATATAAAATTTGTTATACATTGTCAAATTGTTTTCAAAGGGTGTTGTACTAATACACTCCCACTAGCAGACTATAAGTGTTTCTGTTGCTAAACATCCTCATATGAAGATATTTGGCATCATATATTTTAATATTTGCAAAATCAAGACAGTATAAAATGCCATTTGATATTGGTTTCAATTTGTTTTCCTAATTGCTAATGAGACTAGACATCTTTTTGTGTGTATATTCACCATAACTATTTTCTCGTCTCTGAAATGTCATCTTTTGCCCTTTTTTTACAGTTCTTCATAAATTTTAGATAATAATTTTTTTGTTGGTTACATGTATTGCAAATATTCTCTTGCAATTTATGGTTCATGACCAGTATAAGACATTTCTGTCTTGCTGTTCTATTTCATTCGTCTATTTACCTATTTCTGTCCCATTTTCACACTGGTTTGTCTTATCATGTTCTTTATAGTGTCTTTTAATGAACAGAAAGCCCAAATTTTAGTATAATTAAATGTGGCTATTTTCTCCCCTTATGATAACTTCGTGTCTTACATAAAGGATCCTTGTTTTCCTCCAGGTCATAAAAGTATGCCTGATATTGCCTTCTAAGATTATTCTGGTTTTGCCTTTTACATGGAAGTCTTTAGTCTTTGTTATGGTTTGAATGTTCCCCCCTCTAGAACTCATGTTGAAATTCAGTTGTTATTGTAACAGTATTAAGAAGGCTCTGAAGAGGTATTAGACCGTAAGAGCTCCACCCTCATTGGTGAGATTGGTTCCCTTACAAAAGGGCAAGTTCGGCTCCTTCTTTCTCTCTCTTACTCTTCCACCTTCTGCCATGGATGATGTAGCAAGGAAGCTTTTGCAAGGTGCCAGCTCCGGGGATCTTCAATTTTCCAGTCTCCAAAACTGTGAGCCAATATATTTGTTTCTTATAAATTACACAGTCTGTGGTATTCTATTACAGCAGCACAAAATGGACTAACATAGTCCTTAGCTTCCCACAGATATGTAATGCATATTTATAATAGAGTTTTTTTATATGCATGGGTTTGTTTCTGGCCTTTAATCTGTTACATTGGTTTTGATATCTGCAAAGGAAAAATGTCTCCATCTTGTTCTTCTTTAGTATTGTCTTGGTACTTCTCATGTAGAAAACTCATTTGCTTATCAACATAAATTTTAGAAACATACTGTCAAGTTCTCTAAACAAATTGGTGGCAATGTTGATTGGAATTAGGGAACAATGAAAATCTTTACAAACTGCTAATTTGTTCCCAAGAGATATGTTCTTCTTACTCATAAGTGTATGGCTGCCATTTGAAGACTCTATCACTCTTTTTGGCAGCTAATTTCGGCCATGTGTGGTAGAGTACTTAAAAACTAGTTGCGATTATTCCCTTCCCTGTATTCATACTTTTTTTTTTTTTTTTTTTTT
>PVKP010037187.1:0-21841 GCA_004027715.1 Plecturocebus donacophilus | reverse complement strand
AAAGAAGCACTACACATGGATGGGAACAACCAGTATCAGCCATTCCAAAAACATACCAAAAGGTAAAGAGCATCACCATAATGAAGAATCTACATCAACTAATGGGCAAAACAGCCAGCTAGCATTACCAGAAGCTGCAATTTTCGTCTCTGATAAAACAGACTTTAAAACAACAAAGAACACAAGAAACAAAGAGGGAAATTACATGGTGGTGAAAGGATCAATGCAACAAGAAGAGCTAACGATCCTAAATATATACGCACCCATTACAGGAGCACCCAGATACATAGGGCAAGTTCTTAATGACTTACAAAGAAACTTAGACTCCCACACAATATTAGTGGGAGACTTTAACATTACATCGTCAATATTAGACAGATCAACGAGATAGAAAATTAACAGGGATATCCAGGACTTGAACTCAGACCTGGAACAACTAGACTTAATAAATATTTACAGAACTCTCCTCCCCAAATCCACAAAACATACATTTTTCTCAGTATCGCATTATACCTATTTTAAAAGTGACCATATCATTGGAAGTAAATCACTCCTCAGCAATTGCATAGCATTTCACAGGTTTAAATAAAATATTGGTTGGCTACTTATTTGTTATTTTCATCCCCTATTCCTTCCTGTCTCCATTGTTAAGCACAATTATTGGCATAAAAGAAGTTTTTAATACCCATTTTTAGACTGCATTCTAGCCTGGGCAATAAAACAAGAATCCCAATCTCTCTCCCTCTTTCTCGTCCTCTTTCTTTCTCTGTTTCATTCTCTTTTTTTCTTTCTTTTGCTGTTTCCTTTTTTCTTTCTCCTTTTCTCTCTTTTTCTAAAAAAAAAAAAAAGCCAGGCTTTGATCCATTTCCTCCTTTTGGGGGAGAACTTATGGAAAATAAGGGAAGTAATCCAGTGTACTCTCATTGTAAACATGATAACTGACCTCCTAACAAATAAACTAATGACATTTGCTAGAAGGAGAGACCTGGTATATGTGATGTTCTTAGCAAGCTGTCTTTTGTTTAGGATTGCCTATGTCAAACAAGTCTTGATTCAATGGGTTAATGCATCATGGTCCTCTGGAAAGTGTCACATAAGCCCTGTAATGACCTAGGGATAAATGAGAGATGTTTCATAACCTCAACACTACCAGCTGTGTGAGTTGACCTACAGACCTCACTCAGAGACTTCAACTATTATGATGGTCCAGAGAGCATGTCTAATACCAGAAAGAAGTGTCTTGGAAGCTAAAGAGGTTGCCCAGGTCTCTCTCCATGATTCACCTGATGACTGCATCCTTTATTTATGATAGATATAAATCTGATTTTGCAATTTCATCCTTTACGTTTTCTCAGTGATTGATTGAATATATGTGTAAAATAGAGAATGCCCAATAGATTTATGGCTTTCTAGTTGGGGAACTTAGTCGTCCTATACACTGAGTAATGAAACTCAGAAGAAAGAAAATATTTAGTGAATATAATGTGTTTGGCAGATTGAGCTTGAGCCACTGCAAAATAGCTGGGTAAATGTTTCAGCCTTAATTTTATTTATAAACCTGAACACAGTGAGAGACTGGGGAGAAAATGGGGTTAGAAGTAATCATTTGGAGTGATGTGTATATGGGGAAACAATGTGATTGAATATAATTGACTTCTGTGGGGAATTATGTATGGAGGGCAGACACTTGTTAAAGAGATGAGCAGAGAAAGAAATATTCATGAAATCAAAGAAAGAAGCAGAAAGGAGATCCTGGACATTGGCACTACAGAGAACTTCAAAGTGGTCAGTTGTGACAATCAGATAGATCTGAAATAAAAGATTTTCTGTGGTTTATCAATCCAGCAGTTAAAAGTGATTTTTACCAAAATGGTCTCAGCTGGGTTTGAAATTTAAAATCTTATTATTTTAGGAGGAAGTAAGATTACTTATGAGGAAGTAAGAAGAGGGAATGTGTAGACATTGCAGTTAGTCCTGGAATATCCAAGGCTAGGAACAGGAAAGAGGATTTACAGTCTGGGAGACAGATGGTATATCTGATGGAAACCAAAAGCTTCCAGCATTTGCCGTCAACCATCCAAAACTCCTACAACCCCTAGGTACAGAGACATCTGGGTAGAATTATGACAGGTGCAAAGCCCACACCATGTTTTTGCCCCATGTTTCCATTGTTGATTGATGGATTTACCCCTGCTTAGGCCCCTGTTTTCCTTAATGGGAGTAAAATCTCTCCATTAAAAACTAATAATATAGGGAAAGTAGACAACTTGCAAATGTATAACCTACAACCTACAATATTTTTCATTCAATCTTTAATTTCTTTCTATTTTATACGCTCTGTACTCAAGTCAAGAAAGTACATTTATAGCCATGAATATCCGTAACCAAGGACAGACTAATAAATATCTTTCCTTGGGTTATACTGTTCTTTTTCAAATTTACCAGCACTTTTATTCATTCACTGGTTGCTTGCTTAAGGAAAACTCCATTTCATTCAGATCCTCGCATTGTTTTTCTATGTTATTTTATAATGTTATTATGAGATAAAGCTTCAAGTGTTTATTAAAGATTTTAAAACACGCAATTGGTGTAATTTAATTGAAAATGTTAGCATTTCTCTATAAAATTAGTGAACTCTTTCTAATGATTTGTTTTCTGAAATTGCCTTCGAGGGAAAAAAAAGAAAGCATTTCTATTTTCCTTGCAATGGTATAAAGGCAGCCCAGTGTATGTGTGATCAAATTTGTAATAATCTGTCACTATTGGCAAAGAAGAAAATTAAAGGAACCAATTTATTTCAAAGAATGAAGCGTGTCACTTCCCCTCCCTCCACAGAAATATAAAGTTCACTAGAGATGCTTAAATATCATTTTCATATTTCTGCTACAATGACAAGAATGTACTGTCAGGAAGGAATTTTCTCTCTCCCCAACATCTGCAATAAAAACTCAGTTTCTCAGAATCAAATGTTTTATATTCTGTACTTCATTGTTCTGTGTTTGTGAGTATAATTGGTTAAAACCTGCAACTTGACTCCATGACAGTTCTCTCTTTGTTTCTCAGAAGGTCACTACTCTCCCAGGGAAGAGCTGAATAGCTGAATATGTGTCTATGTTTTGGAGCCAGGAAGTTAGGAGATTAGAGAACATTGCTCTATCTCATGAATTTATGGAGATAGTTCTCCAGAACAAAAATTAATCCTGAAGTTAAGACTTCAAATATAGAATGTTAGCAAACCTCTCTATGTTATCAAGAATAAACAGTTAATAGATGGTAGAAAATAAAGATGTGGCCTGCTTGTCTGGCTGTGGCAGTAATGAACTGCATGCTCAGGTAAATATATATTTAGTGCTTGTGATAACTGGAAAGATACTGAGACCTTCTTTCTGGTCTGTCTCCATAAATATTCCCACATAGCTGCTGAAGAATGTGTATAAATATGTCTGTTTCTTTTAGCCTTAATCTAAATAAAGAAAGTATGTTTATGAACATAGTTTGAAGAATAGGTGAATTGTGGTCCAATTCAGCTTTAAAAAATATTTCTTTCCTGAAACAGATGTCTTTCAAATACACTAAAAGCTAATTTATGTATTTTGGTGTCAAAGATCATCTTTACTGGTTTTTAAATGCAGTATGGGCCTCTGGTTTAATATTGTCAATTCTTGCTAAATTGTTTTTAAGTAAACTTCTAATCAAAATTCTAACAAGGCTTCTTTACAGAATTGTTCTACTGACTCTATATGTGGATAAGTAAAGACCCAAGATGGACCAAAAATTTTTCAGAAAAACACAATAGGGAAGAAATTTTTCTACTATAAATAGCTCTTATAAAGCAATTATAATTAAAATAGTATAGCAGTAGAATAAAGTCCAAATAAAGAACCTGGAAATTGAGCCACAGATAGATGGCAGTTTCATATATGACAGATCATGTATGTTAAATAAGGTATCACAATCCAAGGGGTAAAATAGGAAATAATAAATTATTATGTTGGTTGACTTTGTGTATAAAAATAATATAAAACTATAGTCAAACTTTAGGTGTCATTTGGATTGGTTTTGTGTCCCATCCAAATCTCATGTCAAATTCTAATTCCCAATGTTGGAGGAGAGACCTTGTGGGAAGTGATTGGTGAATTTCCACAGGGAATTTTCACAGGGGTGAATTTCCGCCTTGTTCTTGTGGTAGTGAGTGAGTTCTCATGTGATGTAGTTGTTTAAAAGTATGTAGCACTTTTCCCTTGGCTCTTTGTCTCCTTCTCTGCCATGGTAAAATTTGCTTGCTCCCCCTTCACTTTCTGCCATGATTGTAAGTTTCCTGAGACCACCCAGCCATGCTTCCTGTATAGCCTGAGGAACTGTGAGTGAATTAAATGTCTTTGCTTGATAAATTACCCAGTCTTAGGTAGTTCTTTATTGCAGTGTGAGAATGAACTAAGACAGAAAATTGGTACCATAGAAGTGTGGCATTACTATAAAGATACATGAAAATGTGGAAACAGTTTTGTTACTGGCTAAAGCACAGAGCTGTTGGAAGAGTTTGGAGGCCTGAGAAGAAGACAAGAAGATGTGGAAATGTTTGGAACTTCCTAGAGACTTGTCAAATGGTTGTGACCAAACTACTTTGATATGGACAGTAAAGCCCAGGCTGAGGTGGTCTCAGATGGAGATTGGGAACTGGAGTAAAGGTCACTCTTTCTATGCTTTAGCAAGCAGACTAGCAGCATTGTGCTGATCCTCTAAAGATCTGTGGAACATTGAACCTGAGAAAGATGATTTAAGGTATCTGGTGGAAGAAACTTCTAAGCACAAAGCATTTAATAGGTAGCCTGGCTGCTTCCAAATGCCTATACTCATTTGTATAAACAAAGAAATGACCTGAAATTAGAACTTATATTTAAAAAGAAAGCAGAGGATAAAAGCCTGGAAAACTTGAAGTTCTACCATGTGATAAGAAATAAAAACTGATTTTTTGGAAAGGAATTCAAGGCTGCAGATATTTGCATAAGTAAAACAGAGCCAAATGCTAATAGCCAAGACAGTGGAAAAAATGCCTTCAAATCTCTTCAGGGATCTCCTGGCAGCCCTTTTGATTACAGGTCTGAAGGCCTAGGAGGGAAAAATGGGTTCCTTGGACAGACCAGGGGCACGGCTCTGTGAAGCCTCAGAAAATGGAGCTCTGTATCCCAGCTGCTCCAGCTCTGGCCATGACTGAAGTGGGCCAACGTAAAGATTGGGCATTGCTTCTGAGTGTGCAAGCACCAAGGTTTGGTGGCTTTCACATGATGTTGGGCCTAGAGGTGTGCAAAAGACAAGAGGTGAATTTTGGGAGCCTCTGCTTAGATTTTAGAGGAGGTATAAAAATGCCTGGATGTCCAGGCAGAAGTCTGTGGCAGGGGCAAAGCCCTCATGAGGAACCTCTACTAGGGCAGTGTGGAGGGAAAATGTGCAGTTGGATACCCCATAAGGAGTCCCCACTGTGGCCCTGCCCTAGTGGAGCTGTGAGAAGAGGGCCACTATCCTCTAGATCCCAGAATGGTAGATCCACTAACAGCTTGCCCCATGCACCTGGAAAAGCCAGAGGCACTCAATGCCAGCCCTAGAGAGCAGCTGAGGAGGCTCTACACTGCAGAGCTATTAGACCATAGCTTCCCAAGATCTCACAAGCCCATCCTTTGCATTGGTCTGAACTGGATGTGAGACATGGAGTCAAAGGAGATTATTTCAGAGCTTTAAGATTTAATGATTTTCGTGCTGGGTTTTGGACTTTCAGGGGGCCTGTAGCCCCTTTGTTTTGGCCAATTTCTCTTTTTTAAATGGGTGCATTTACCCAATGTCTGTACCCCTATTGCATCATTGAAGTAACTAACTTGTTTTTGATTTCACATGCTGATAGGTGGAAGAAACTTGCCTTGTCTCAGATGAAACTTGGGACTTGGAATTTTGAGTAAATGTGGAATGAGTTAAGACTTTCAGAAACTATTGAAAAGGCAAGATTGTGTTTTGAAATGTGAGAAGGACATGAGATTTGGGAGGGGCCATGGGTAGTTGATATGGTTTGGCTCTATGCTCCCACCCAAATCACATGTCAAATTCTAATTCTCACTGTTGGGAAAGGGACCTGGTGAGAGGTGATTAGATCATAGGGTGGATTTTCCCCTTGTTATTCCCATGGTAGTGAGTGAGTTCTCATGAGAGTTGGTTGTTTAAAAGTGTATTTGTACTCCCCCCTTCTCTATCTCTCTCTCCTGCTCTGCCATAATAAGACATATTTGCTTCCCCATTGATGTCCACCATGATTGTCGTTTTCTGAGGTCTCCCAAGCCATGCCTTCTGTACAGCCTGAGGAACTGTGAGTCAATCAAACCTCTTTTCTTTATAAATTACCCAGTGCAGGGTATTTTTATAGCAATGTGAGAATGGACTAATACTAGGTCATACCTTAAAATATAATTTAAGGATAAAGTTCTAAAAATAGAAAGTAAACTTTAAAATTTTATTTTGTAATTTTTGTTTGTGTTTATAGATTTAAGGGTTACAAGTCAAGTTTTTTTACATGCATATATTATGTAGCAGTGACATTGAGGTTTTTAGTGTAGTCATCACCTGAATGTTGTACATTGTACCCATAAAGACATTTCCCATACCTCACCAACCTCCCACCCTTCTGAGTCAACAGTGTTTATTCTTTCACTCTCTATGTCCATGTGTACATGTTATTTAGCTTCCATTTATAAGTGAGAACAAGTGGTATATGACTTTCTGTTTCAGTTATTTCACTCAGTGGGCTCCAGTTTCAATCATGCTATTGCAAATGATACAATTTTGTTTTCTTTTTATGGATGATTAGTATATATACATATATGCTACATTTTCTTTGTCCAGTTATCCATTGATTGTTAGGTTAATTTCATGTCTTTGATATTTTGAATAGTGCTGCAATAAACATAGAAGTATGGATATCTTTTTGATATAATAATGTATTTTTCTTTGCATAGATACTAAATAATCTGATTGCTGGCTGAATGGTTCTAATTTTAGTAGGAAATATGAAAAGTATTTTCTTGTACTTAGTTCAAAATAATAAATCACAAATTATTTTACATACAAAAACAATTGGAATACTAGCATAATTTAGTTGCATATGAGCTCCTCTTAACAAATCAATATTCAAACTATTTAAAGCAGCTTCCAAAGTGAATGAAAAGAATATGAATCTTTAAATAATCTAAAGCTATATGTGAGCAATTAAGTCACAAAATATGGATCCTGAATGGCCAAGAAATAAATGCAATGCTGTTCAACCTCATGGTAACCAGAGAAAGGCAAGTAAAAAAATCAGGCGTTATAATTTTACAGTATTTGTTTTGGCACCATGAAGAAGTCTGAACATAGTAAGAAATCACCTAGATAAAAAAAATCACCGACTAATACTGTTTTTTAGAAAGCAATTTTGTGTAACCACTTTTGGAGATAATTTTCCAATATGCTGTAAACACAATTATGTGCATAAATTACCAGTCAATAATTTTACTTGTGGACATTTAATTAATTACTTAGTTAATGAATAATTAAATACATATTTATGAGGTTTTTATTAAGTGTTAAGCATTTCTTTTTGTGCTACAGCTAGGCTTATTAATAAGATGGAAGAATTGTCTATGTACAGAAAATGTGCATTCTAGTGGGAGAAGACAAAACATAGAAATAAATATGGAAACATACAATATAAAAGTGCTGCAAAGAAACACTAAAACAGATAAGGGAAACACAGCATGGAGGGTATGCTATTTTAAATTAGATTGTTTAGAATGGATTCACCATGCAAGTGACAATGAGTTGAGACTGAAATGGAATGAATGAGAAACAAGTTTAAGATCCAGAAACATCCTTTAGTTTGTAAGGAATCATCATGTGGTTAGAGCAATCTCGAAAGAAAGTAAGAGTGTAAAGAGATATAGTCAGTGAAGCATCCCAGAACATGTAAAGCCTGTTAGGCCACAACAGATCATTTGTTTTTTATTCTAAGTATGATGAGAAAGTTTATTAGAAAGTTATTTCATGCAGGGCAATGCTACAGTTTTGAAAACTCACTGCGGTTATTTTCAAGATAATTTTCTTTAGAGTTTTGAAAGAATTGAAAGAATACCATTTAGAAAATCCCTGCATTTTATTTAAGTAAGATGTATATACCTAAAATATTTCTGAAAATGTGAAAGCTACTTTAGATTCGATGATAGCTGCGAGCTCTAGGACTCTAGGCATAGAAAGAGAGAGAGTTGCCAATGTATTTTGAAGAAAGTTTCTGCAAGAGTTGCTGAATATTTAAAAACAGTATTTGAAAGAAATAGGTTCCATACTGCTAAGAGGTTGTTCCATTTCCAGGTTTTTAGCTTCAGTGGCTAGATAGGAGATGGTGTCATTTCCTAAGAGACAGAGGACTATGGAATAGTAGGTTTGGAACAACGTGGCAATTAAAATCCTCTTTCACAATTAAATTTTGTGGTATCTATTAGATTTGCAAGTGAAGATACCAAGTAGGCAGTTGAAAGTTCAGGGCAGAAGAGAAATGTTGGCTAATTATGAGCATATGGATGATATTTTATTTAGTATCGCATGACCATATTTAGGGAGTGGTTAGAGACAAAGAACAAAGTGCAATAACAATCCTGATACTCAACTGTTTATACTTCTTGAAGAAGAGGCATCCTCAGCAAAGGAAACTGAGAAGGAGCAGCCTATGCAAAAGGGGTAAACGGAATATATTCAGAACTATTGTATATGTGCAAGATTGCTTGCCTAAGGATGTCCACTATTACGTTGCCTTTTGTTCTAACCAAAACAAACAACCAAAATTCATTAGGGAAAGAATGGAAAAAAATAAAACATAAAATACTCATTTAAACTTTTATGTTTAGCGGATAGATTAATATACTAATATAAGTAGATGTTGAAAACAATGTTGAGCATTAGTTTAGCAAACTATATACATAATTATAGAAAAAATATTCTCCCAGAAATTATTACTGTGTGTTTCTATGGTTTCGTATATTTTATAAAGTACAAACAGGAAGAAAATACAACTTTAAGGGGTTGACTACCACTTTGAAGGGACGCAGGGGAATAAGATGGCAATGTAGGACTTTAGGATATTAATGATATTATTTTTTAGTATATGAAGCAAACCTGGATAAAACTACTTGTTGAATTTTTCAGTTAGTTGTCCAAATATTTTGATTTTATTGTCTATGATTTTTTGTATACATAGTTTTTATAAATTGAAATAGAACTATTTGTAAAAATAAAACATGAATGGGTAGTTTATGATATTAAACATCTAACAGTAAAGATAAAAGTTAGCTAATCATAAAAATATATCTATATAATTAGGATATTTTCCCTTGAACAAATAAATCAAAATATACAAAAAAATTCTGAACAAATAAATATTGTGGGAGGATGCTATGGCTTGAATATGGGTTCTTTGTCCACATCAAAACTCAGGTTGAAATGTGATCCTCATTGTAACGGTTGTGAGAGTTGGGGCCTAATGGGAGTTGTCTGGGTTATGTGGAATCCATCTTTGTGGGTGGCTTGATATGAACTACATGGTAGTAAGTGAGTTTTCATTCTGCAGAGACTGCATTAGTTCTTGTGGGAATGAATTAGTTCCCGTAAGAATGGATTGTTTCAAAGTCAGGAGCTAGCACCCTTCTTAGGTTTTACTTTTTTACGTGTGCCAACTTACTCTTTGACCTCCTCTACCATGTTATGGTACAGCACGAAAGCCCTTTCCAGAAGCCAGGGCCATACATTGACCTTCCCAGACTGCAGAACAATGAGCTAAATAAACCTGTTTTTAAATAAATTACCCCAACTCAGATATTATGTCCTAAAAACACAAAATGGATTACAACAAAAATTGCTACCAAGCACTGAGGTGTTGCTCTAAAATATACTTGAAAATGTGGAAGGCACTTTAGA
The DNA here is from genome assembly GCA_004027715.1 of Plecturocebus donacophilus. Lineage (NCBI taxonomy): Eukaryota > Metazoa > Chordata > Mammalia > Primates > Pitheciidae > Plecturocebus > Plecturocebus donacophilus. Next base: position 11,857 of record PVKP010037187.1, on the reverse strand, counting down.
ATTGGATGATAGGTAGAGGTTGAAAGAATTTTGGGGAGCAGCCTAGAAAAAGACTGTACTACCATGAATGGAGCATTATGGGTGATTCTGATGAAAGCTTAGAAGGCAAAAGAACATGGAAAAGTTTGGAACTTCTGATAAATTCGTTTAGTGGTTGTGACCCGAATGCTAATAGAAAAGTGGGCAGTAAAGACCATTCTGATGAGGTCACAAATGAAAATGAGAAACAAAGTACTGGGAACTAGAGAACAGGCCATACTCATTACACTCTAGCAAATAATTTGGCTGCAATATGTCTGCATCCTAGTGCTTCCTGAATTTTTAACAGGAAAATTTCTAAGTAGCAAAGCATTCATTAAACAGTATGGTTATGTTTAACAGCATACACTCAGTTGACACCAAAAGACTAATCTAAAGGTGAAATTTATAATTAAAAGGGACGCAGAATGAAAAAATTTAGAAAATTGGCAGCTTGGTTGTGTGGTGGAGAATGAAAGAACATTTTTAGGAGAGAAATTCAAGGGGGCTGGCAGAGGACCTCTGGGCCTTGATAAAGAATTAACATTGATGAAATGTACCCAGGTGGTAATAATCAGAACAATGGGGAAAAGAGCCCCAGACACATCTCAGAGATCTTCAAGGTGCCCCTACCCATCACAGGCCCAGAGAACCAAGAGGGTAGAATATTTTCCAGGGACAGGCCTGGAGTGCCACTGCCCTGTACACCTTGGGACACTGCCGTTTTGCATATGTCCAATTCTCCTTTCACCCTCTTTTCCACATTATGATGCAACCAAACACCCTTGTCAGAAGCTGGGGCTATACCCTTGAACTTCTCAGTCTGCATAACTGTGATATAAATAAACCTCTTCCTTTTATAAATTGTCCAGCCTAGGTTATTCCGTTATAGCAACACAAAATGGACTAAGATAGGGGATTTATGTTGTGGGATGATTAACTGAATTAAAAAACCTAAGATTATACTATGAAAAAATGAGGGATGCAGTAACATTTCTATAAATGCCTTACATTACAGGGATTTTAAATGACATTGGGGCTTAATATTTCTTGAGGGGAAATTTAGATATACAAATATATCAAAATTATTGAAAATATTTTGTTTTATATCCTACTAAACTCTCTACTTTTTGTTATCTATGGATGTAATCTAATATGCCCCAATATAGACAATTGTTACAGCATTTTATAGTAACTAAAATTTGGTTGCAAATTAAATGTTTAATAATAGATGTTTAGTTAAATAAATCTAGACACAAACGTGAAGGAACACTATGCAGTTCAGGAAAAAATTCACATGTGGAAATTCAGAGTGTCAGAAATGTATTAATCAATATTAATTTATAATGAATTCATTAAAGTTCATAAAATAAATAATAATATTAAACCAAAATGAGGAGGAAAGTGAGCCCAAGTAAGAGAAAACAGAATAAAGGCTGGTTACTTTAAGCACATAAATAAATATAATGGTAGAAACTACATGTTAATCATAGTTAATGTGTCAGTGGAAAAATAAGTAATGTTAATTTTTATTCTTTGAGATTTTCTATATTTTTTAACTTTCTGAAATAGGCATATGTTTTTTTTTATCAATATGAGGGTGAGAAAATAATTATTATTTAAAACAAAGCAAAATAAAGTACTCCTAAAGATGTATTTATAAATACATAAAATAGGGATCCAGTATGAATAACAAGCCAAAATAACAGAGTGAAAAAAGTATCAAGTTGGTAAAGAAGATATACATATACACATGACATATTATTTGCCAAAGAATACCAAACCAGCAAAAAAAAAAACCTTTTAGGGATGTATGGTCTATTGTGTTAGCATTGAACACATTATTTAAAATTCAAAAGGAGAATGGTGACACTGAGAATCAAACTAAAATGATTCATCTTACTCTAATGTGTGAAGTCACATAAATCTTTATACACTATTGAATAGGGCCTTCCAGTAGAAATATAATGTGAGTCCACAATGCAAGGCATATATATAATTTTTAATTTTCTAGTGGCCACATTTTTAAAAGTAAAAAGAAACAGATGAAATTACTTAAGACTATATTTCTAAAATGTTTTGAAATATCTAATTAATATAAAATTACTAAAGAGATATTTTCCATCTTTTTGTTCATTCCAAGCCTTTGAAATCTGGTGCGTATTTTATACCTTAAACTACATCTCAATTCAAACAAAACACATGCCTGAGACACAGTTAATTGAAAGACATATTATTTTCTTATTTATTTTTCTAAAAATATTATGGTCCTTTGTATTTTTGTGTGTGTTTTGTTTTGTTTTGTTTTTTGAGAAAGGGTCTCACCCCATCACCAGGCTAGAATACAGAGACAAGATAATGGCTCACTGCAGCCTTGACCTCCCTGGGTTCAGGTGATATTCGTACCTCAGCGTCCCAAACAACTTGGACTACAGCTATGTGTCACCTGCCTGGCTAATTTTTGTAGAGGCTGGGGTCCACCATGTTGCTCAGGCCACTCTCAAATTCCTGGACTCAAGCAATCCCTCCACCTTGGCCTTCAAAAGTGCTGAGATTACAGTTGTGAGCCACGACACCCAGTCAGTCATTATCGTATGCACTAGTGAGAGAGAAAAAAATGGTGACAATCAAACTGTGATGAGATACTAAAAAAACACGGATTGCACTTAGGTCCATGGGCACAGGCCTGCGGATGGAGCTCTTGCCAGAGACCCCACTCTTCTCCACCCAGCATTCCCTTACCCCCATCCTGTATAAAAGGTTGTCAATCCCATACTGTTTACCCTGCACTGTCTTGCCTTCCTTGAAGAAATTCCAGTGAAGGCTATCACCTGGAATCTCCTCTAGCTCCTACTGCTCTGCCTCTTGACCAGTGCAGGTGCTTTTCCAGGTGGTTCTGCCTGATGTACCATATTCTTGTTTCTAAGACTTGTAAGTATAATACACTTTGTTTTCTCTGAACCTTTCTGGGTTATCTCTTGTGGTTGAACCTGACTGACCATCACGAAAAAAGAACAAAGAATGGGAATCTGTTTCTATAAGAGAGAAATTAACTAATATACTGAATGCTTTATAGCCTACAAAGTGACTCTTAATATACAAACCTATTTAATTTTTACAAAAACTCATTAGGTGGAAATAAAATGCTCCAAGTCAGAAATCCTGAATAAGCTTTGCTTAATTGTGTGAACTTGGGAAATTCTTAATCTTTTCCTCAGAATAATAGCCTTTTCCAGTGTCTCAAGACTGCTTAGAGAATTACATTTTCAAATGCTGCATCAAGGGTTAGTCATTACGAAAGGTCCATTGAGATGTGTGGTCAAAGTTGTAGTGCTCCCAATGTCTGTTCCCATTTCCTGCTTTGTGATGTGGAATATTGCATCTCCAAAGCCCTTGCACTTAAGACAGGGTCCTGTGACTAGTTCTGGCCAATGACATGTGCGCAGAGGTGACATCGTCACTTCTTGATCTAGCAGTGACAAAGCTTTGCTTGACTCTTGAGTTTTTCTTTTGCTTCTACCACAAACAAGAAGATGAGATGTTCTAGACAGTATAGCTACCGCACTGTGGACTCGTGTCCACCTAACTGTCTGAGAGACTGTGCAAGAGTCTCCCTGTTTTAAACCAGAGATTCTCTCTTTCATTTTGTGTTTCTATAGGACAAATTCATGTATATTCAAAAGTAGAAAGAATATAATAAGCTCATATACCTCTCACCTAGTTTCAACAATCATTAACCTATGACTAGTTTTGTTTCAGTGACGTCTTCAACTTTTCCACCTCCAATTGATTTGAAGCAATCTCCTGTTATCACTTAATTTGATTTGTAATATTTCACTGTGTACTTCTAAAATATGACTTTTGTAAGGCATGATTAAAGTACTACATGACATCAAAAATATGAAAATGCTTCCGTAATATCATCAAAGATCTTTTCAGTGTTCATATTTCCTCCATTACATCTCACATTTTTACGTTTTTTCTTTTTTGAATTAGCATAAAACAAAGCTCATATATTGCAAGTGTTCAATAACATGTCCCAAATCTTTTGCAAAACATGATAGGGTTTCCCTCTCAACTGTGTTGCTTTTGTGTTTGTTCAATTTCTATGTTAATATAGCAGTCCATTTTTCCTCAGCATTCACAGTATAGATTTTAATGACATTACCATACAGAGTCCTTCATCATGTTCTTCTGTCTTCTCTAGTTTTTCTAAATTGATAGAGCTAGAAACTAGATTAGATTCAGATTAGGTTTTATGTTCCTACTTCTTCACAGGTAATGTATTTCTAGCAGAATGCATACATGACCTCATCATTTTATTTTCTCTGATGTTAACAGTCATTAATAAATATCTTGACTCATTATTTGATCAGGGATTATAAAATATCAATATAATTTTATCATTATTTTCATATGGTTTCTTTAATACATCTGAAAAGAAAAACAACTTCTCATCAACTATTGGTTATCCTAAGATACAATTTGATTCGAAAATAAAGAAAAAGTATTTGATTTTCAGAATAAAGAGTACATTCCCTAGTCTCTTTCTAAGGTGACCAATAGCATGTTTATCTTGTTCTGTTACAGAAAATATATCAATTCAATTATCTTTGGTATGTGTTCTAAGGTGGGTTTTCTATATATCCCGTCCTAAGGCAGAGGTGTATTTATGATTATTGTATTGGAGATTGCTGCATTCTTAGAAAAGCAATGGCAAACCGTACTTTCATCCATCTTGTATAGTTTACACAATTATCTTCCATTTCATATATATACTGAGTACTCCATTATGTAACTATACCACATATTTTTTTAACTGTCCCAGTAGACATTTAGGTTACTTCAAGCCTTTTTGCTATTACAAACAGTGCTACAGTATATAGCTTTGTCCATACATTTTTTTTTATATTAGTGGTACTATAGCCCTGAGATAGCTTTCTGCCAGCGACATTGCTGGCTCAAAGAGGAAATGCATATGTAATTTACTAGATATTGCCAAATTTCCCTCGGTAGGGTTCATATTTTTTGGCATTGCTACTGGCAATATATGAGACAAATCTGTCTCCCTATAGCTTTGCCAACAGAGTATGCTGACAAATTTGATTTTTTAACCAAAAAATTGAAGAAATTGTATTTCAGTGTAGCTTTATCTTCCATTGCTCATGAGGATCTTTTTGCATTTGAAAGAGCCATTTTACTTTTTTTCTTTTCTTTTTAAAGGTGAATTAGCTGTTCCTATTTTTTGAACATTGTTCTATCAGGAGGTTGAGAATTTTCTCATTCCTTTAGATAGTCTTTCAAGTAGAATTATTATTATTTTATATAAGTTGCAAGGTATTCCCTTTGGAAATTCTGATGTTGATCTGATGTTTTTTTGTTCTCTTTTTTGTAGCTCTTCTTTTGGAGGAGCTGGACTATTCCCCACTTTTTATTACTAATTTTCAAAGTTCAATAATCTTACTTGATAATCTTGCTACATATTTTTAATATTATGTTTAAGTATACTTTATTCCAGAAAAGTTTTATAAAATTATGGCTTATGACACGTGGCCTCTTTCACTGTTTGCAATTCTTTAGAAATCCCTATTTTAAGTATGTTTACTTTTGTTATCTATTAAATTTGTCATTTTGTCATACCATTTTAAGCATCTTTTCATTAATGAATTTTAATTTGAAAATGACATTTTTTTTCTCACATTCTCTTTTACATGAGGCAAAATTTTTTGTTCATTTGCTCTTTCATTCCTTCTAGTGTAACGTTACCTTCTCTAACGATATTTTTTTCTTGTTTTTTCTTTGATTCTGTCAGTCCTCACTTCAGATGATTAGTTCATCTAATCTTCTTAATTTTAGAATTTATAAATCTAATTTATACTGTAATTTTCTAATTGCTATCATTTTCTTAATATTTTTAGCCATTTTTGAAATAGTAGGTGAAAGGTTTGTGTGTGTTTGATTTTAATAGTTTTAGGGGATGATATATGCTTCTGTTGTGCTTTCATTCAACCTCTGTTACTTTTCCCATATTTAAATTAGATGGCTTTTAATATATTCTTAAGAAAGAAGTTAGACCAGGATAGTTTTCCTTGGTTCATAATTTTATGATTTCTTCTCACGTTGTTAATGGAAAATATTCACAGATTAAGTCCCATTGTTTTTGAGATTTGCCTTCACTGGTTTCATCAGGATTTTATCTTTCTCTTGCCTTTTCATATCTCTGTATTATTCAATCTCTGTATTATTCAATTTAATTATATTTTAAGCAAATTCTCCTTAGTTTGGGACAATTTTCTATTCTGGAAAGTGCTTTAGTTGTTAACCTTAAATATGCATAAGACACAGAACCCCTGGGTAGAGAAAAAATCAAAATCCAAATTCAGAATACAGTTTTTTCTGAATGTATATTACTTTCACACCATCCTAAAGTCAAAAATTTGTAGGTTGAACCATTACAAGTCAGGGACCATCTGTATTAGTGATGTTGTTTGAGGCTGGAGACATGAATAAATACCAGCTTACTAGTTTATATACTAGACAGGAGAATGGCTAGTTGTAAAAGAAAGCAGTATAGAATTTTATTCAGGGAGTGACATGATGATACTTACATTTTAGGAGAAATATACCAGAGTTCTCTAAAAGCAGGTTAGAGAGAGATGCTTTGAGGTAGGCTCTGATTGGTTCTGAGATTTCTGACTGCCATTCCAGAACGTTTCCATCAGGCTCTTTCTTCTTCACCCTTCTCTGTGAGTTGCCATGTTTTTATTTTCATATTTCAGAGTAGCGTTTATTAGTAGGTTTGTGTTTAAATTCTTCTATTCTCATGCTCAATTAGTCTATCCTGGAAGAAAATCACATTCCTTTAAATATTTTTAAAGGTTTAAATGTTTTAAAAGTTACTGAAGTTTGGAAATGTAAATACTCTAGTTTTGCTTTTTTTTTTTTTTTTTTAGATTAACATGGCTACTATTGTCTATTTGCACTCCTAAGTGAATTTGAAAACCAGTTTGTCAATTTCCACAAAAGCAAAATTTGCTTGAATTTAGCATTCTGTAGCATCTATATAATAATTTGCAGATATCCAATATTTTACAATACTACACGTCTTCCATTCTATAAAATTTATCATGCTAAAACTGTAAGAAATTTTAAAAAATCTATTTTTTGATATTAGGAGTAATTGATTCCACACTAAAAGATGTCCACATCGATAAGCTACAGGTCTAACTGGCTACTCTCACATATTCTTGCAAATATCTAATGAAGCAATAATACAACTCTTAAACAAAATCTTTCAGAAAACAAAATATAAGTGACAGCTTCTAACTCATGAGGCTGATACTTAAATCTGAAAAATATAAGAATAAAGAATTTACAGATTAAACATAGATGCAAAAATACTAAACAATGTTATACAAAACTCCCAAGCTTAACAGCAGTGGGATCGTGCCTGTGGACAGCCACTGCACTCCAGCCTGGACGAGACAGGCAGACTCTGTCTCTTAATAATAATAATACATTTTACAGCCAACATATTATCAATAGAATTCTGCATAAAGACAAAGTGTAGTTTATTCCAAGAACACAAAGTACTTAAGAAAATAAATTAACATAACTCAACAATGTAATTCCATAATGAATAAAAGGAGAAAAATCATTTTATCATATCCATAGATGCAGAAGGAGAAATTAATATTTAATATGATAATTTTTATCCACACTAACAATAAAAGGAAATTTCGGATATTTTAATGGTTGACTATAAAAAATCAAATATCACATTTAATCATGAAATATTGAAACCATTTTTGCTGATGTTCTCAAATGAGACAAGATTGGAGAGTGAAAAATGAACTTAACAAATTGTGTACATAGAGAATCCAAAAGAGTCTACAAAGAAAAAATTCACACATATAAAAATGTGTGAATATACCATGATTGCTAGATACAAGGGCAATAGAGCAAAAACATTTGTGTTTTTATATGTGAGCAGTAAGAAAATAGAAAATAATAATTTAAATATTATTCCATATGAGGTATTATTTTAAAATATCAAATGTCTAGAAATAAATCTAATGAAAGATTTAAAAACTTCTGTACTTTTATTAATTCCATACTCCCCACTAAGCATTAGAGAAATTAAAGAAAATGTATGTACATTGAAGTTTATACAATTTTCATAGCTTTAAAGACTTGATACATTTAACATATCAGTTCTATTTGAATCAATCTACAGATCAATGCAATCATATCTGGTACCAACATATTCATCTCTGTACAACAGATGTTACCTATTGCAAACACGTATGAATTACTGCCTAACACATGTTTTTTTCTACTTTGTGTAGAAATATTAAGGTATTTTTATTCTATAAAGGATCTCAGAAAAACAAATATAAGAAAGAAAATGTCCCAGTGTGCTTCTCTACCTGACTCAGTGAGTTTACCTTATCACGCAGTAACTTCAGGTAATAGAAATTGTTGGTAGAAGGTGATCTAATGCCATCCTTGCTATACTATTTTTCCATTTCAGAAAAGATATTTAAAAGATAAATAAATGTCATCTTTCAAAGAGGGCCATTTTACAACCAGCCTGCTTTAATTTTCTTATCTGACAGTGCTGGCTTTAGAATACCTCTTTCAACACAATAAATTATTCCATATCAAAATGAAACCAAGTCACCAATACTAGGATAGAAAATGATGGATATGGTTGTGAAATGCTTTCAATGGGAAATGGAGAAGGAGCTTCTGTGAGGCATGTTCCATGTACTAACTTCTTCTTTCTGTGCTATGAGCCCTGAGGAAATAGTTTCTCTTTAAAAATGGCATAGATGGAGAGAAGTAAAAAACTGACCAAAGGTCATACCTGGAGTTTGGAGAAGAATTCAAGTTTTGTAAGAGATGATGGCCCACTTATCTTTTTATGTAAAGCCACTTCTCCTGATGCTATGAAAAAGAGATCATTGACGGTAATTCATAATTCTACACATGAAGGCCCCACATTGCAATCTCTTCTCACTAAAATTACACTCCTAGATTGCCAATGGAGATGAAGCCAGGAAATCTGAATTTAACAAGCACTCTGGGAAATAATAATAATTGTTATAATTTTAACAGTGGGTAATGTTTATTGAGCACACACTTCATATGCATTATCTTTTCTAATTTTAGAGCACCGCTAAATAGTGTTATTATTGCAATCACTAATACAATGTTACATATGTGCCAACTAGAGGTCCCATAGCTTTGGAGCCAACCTATAACTACTACACTCAACGCAACTCTGACTATTCACTGAGAAACCCCAGCCTAGACTTTCTCTAGCCAAGGACAACTCATAACTGAGAGAGCATGCCAAGGTGGTTTTCTGGAATGAGGGATATTGGAAAGCCAAGAAACAAACAAAAATACACCAAAGAAGTAAATAGAAGGGAGTAAATGGAAGTGTCCACTGCTTTTCTCATTGCACTTAGCTGCATGGGACTGACTCACTTTTATTTGTGCTTGTGTACTGGATTTGATGTGGCTGAGTTTCCTCTAATTTATTTGGTGCTTAATTGTGCCAATTATACTGGTATGAACTTTTTTAAGAGAGGGATTGTCATAGATGATCCAATCCATATCTCCTTTATTTCACAGTTAGAGGAAACCAGACCAAAAAATGACTATTTTCAGAATAAGATATTCAGAATACAAACAGCAATAGAACTCAGGATTCTTAACTCTTTATATAGTGGTTCTGCTCTTTAATCTTGGAATCAACCCAGCTCTGGATCCTCATGTCAAACCTTTAGAAGTTTTTCATTCTAAGTCAAACTACACATATATACAGAAAAAGAGAAGCATTAGAGCAAACTTGCAAAAAAAGTAGAAATGTAATTAAGCAAATATAAAGTTTCACATGCAAAACCCCACAATTTTCCTAAAGGCATAGAAACCAGACTACATCAGTACTGTGACTTTGTTAACAAGAGAGAAGTGTTGGCTTGTAACTGCTGTCATTTGAAATAACTACATATTATTTGTTTCCAAATATGTTTCTTTATTAGGTACAGATTTTAATTTATTTTATTTCATTAACTTAATTGACAAATAATTATTTATATTTAGGGGTACAGTGAAATATTCTGATCTATGTGTACCTTGTAGAAAGATTTAGTCAATAGCTCCACTGGGTTTGAGAAAGCATTTTGCTCAAATGATTTTTGAAGTCTTTTCTTCAGTGTTCAAATTAATCAAAGTCAAAATTCTACTAAAATTGAACATTCACTGAGGACACATGAATGAGTTTAATTAGAGCTGACTTCAAAGAAAATCATAGGAATTTACCTGACAGAATTTAATTCATAATCTCACAGACATAAAATTTATTCTATTTTTACTTATGAGTCATCCATAAAGAAATATGTAACAGTGATTTTCCTCTCAGGCTCTATTTATAATGAATTTGTCAATATAAATGAACTTTAGTTTTCCATGTTTTTTTTCACTTTCCTATGACAGTCCTTGACATTCTTTTTAGGAGACAAATTTTATGTTACTAGTCCTGGACAAATATTTGGCAGAGATTTAGGGCAATTATGAATACTTGTAAGCTAAAATAATTGAAAGTCATTTTGCCTTATCCTTTTTATAACATTTCTTATTGAATAAAGAAAAAAAGGCAATTTTAGGAAATTCTCATTTTGCTCAGTCAGTGTGCATGCATGTGTGCCTGTGTGTTTTCCACCTCTTCTCCACAATATTTGAACTAGGTATGTAACTTAAAACCAAGAAATCTTATTAGGAAGGAAGGAAGGAAAGAAGGGGAAGAAAAATTATTTTTTCCATATAATACCCTAATGTAATCTACAGATAATCATGAAACTCATGAAACAGTTGAACAAGTTGGTCAGATATCTAATTAATACAAGAAAAAAGTAATTTGCATTTATAATTATCAATAATATTTGTATTATAAAATGTGTCATTTAAAATGGATCTTATTTTTAATAGCAACAAAAGTAAGACCCTCTTGAATAAAAATAATGAGTGCAAGATCCTTAGAGAGGAAATTAGACAATTTTACTTTATAACCATTAATAATTACCTAAGTAAATATTATAAAAATTTCAGCTTCTAATAATACATTATATACTAATTTATTACAATTCTAATGAACTTAGCATTTCTGGAAGGAGCGTGACTGAAAATTGACAACTCAAAAAATATATTCTTCAGACTAGCAGAGTCAATATTTTCATAAGGAAAATAATAAGATTTGCCTATAGATGTCAAGACTTAGAATAAAGGTATAGTAATAAAGACATTGTGATTTTGGTTTTGTGCAATGACAGGTCATTGAAGATGCTAGATAATAGAAGACATATGGATAAATCCATATTTAATTTTTGATAGACTTTGATTTAAAATCAGCAGAAATAATGTTAATTCAAAAGAATAGAACAATAGGTGAACCACAGCAGCAAATAAAAATTATCACTTCATTATATTCACAGAAATAAGGTTTTACACATTTAAGAGTTTAAAAGTAAAAACTTTATAAAATAATATTATGAAATACATTTATGACAAAGAACTTAAGACCTTAAAAGAACCAAGTTAAAAGAAAAACATAAATCTGAGTACACAAAAATAAAAAAAAATCTATTTTTAAAAAGCTACCATAAAGAGAGTGAAAGCACAAAGCAAAAAAATAGAGAATAATTATAACATGTAAACATGACCAAATAGCTAGAATACAAAATGAAGCCCTGTAAATCAGTACAAGAGATTGACTTCATGATAGAAAAATGGGCAAAATGCATGAAAAGGGATTTCTTTCTTTTTTTTTTTT
>PVKP010037186.1:0-21840 GCA_004027715.1 Plecturocebus donacophilus | reverse complement strand
TTCTAATCAGTCATCTTGCTCTGCTGAAAATCAAATCCATTTTAAGTTGATATTTGCATATGATGTAAGATAAAAATTCAATTTTATTCATTTGCATATGGATATGGTTCTCTCAACACTACTTATTGAAAAGACTATCTCTTCCTCATTTTGTAATCCTGATGCCTTTGTCAAATAGTAGTTGATTATATATGCATGGGTTAACTCTATACTCTATTCTGTTCCATTGACCTATGTGTCTGTTTTTATGCAAAAAACCATACTGTTTTGATTACTATAGCTTTGTAATATAATTTGAAACCAGGTACTATGTTTCTTCCAACTTGCTTTATCTTACTGTAGATCACTAGCTATTTGGGTCTTTTGTGGCTTCCAACAAATTTTAAGATTATATTTCCTATTTCTGTGAAGAACGCCATTAGAATTTTGAGAAGGATTGCATTGAATCTGTAGGTTGCTTTGGGTCAAACAAAAATGTTGATAGTGTTAACTCTTTCTTTCTTTCTTTCTTTTTGTTTTGAGTCTCACTCTGGAGTGCAGTGGCATGATCTTGGCTCACTGCAACCTCCACCTCCCAAGTTCAAGTGATTCTCCTGCCTCAGCCTCCCAAGTAGCTGGGATTACAGACACTTGCCACCACGTCCCACTAATTTTTTGTATTTTTAGTAGAGATGATGTTTCACCATCTTGGCCAGGATGGTCTCGATCTCCTGACCTCGTGATCTACCTGCCTCAGCATCCCAAAGTGCTGGGATTATAGGCGTGCGCCACTGCGCCCAGCCAATATTAACTATTGCAATCTATAAAAATAGGATATCTTTCCCCTTTAGTGTACAGATTTTTTTAACCTCCTTGGTTAAATGTATTCTTAAGTATTTCATTCTTTTTGAGGATATTATAAATGAGATGTTTTTCTTAATTTCTTTTTCAGATAGCTTGTTGTTAGTGTTTATAAATGCAACTGATATTTTATGTTGATTTTTGTCCTTCAACATTACTCATTTGTTTATTAGTTTTAGCATTTTTTGGTGAAGTATATAGGATTTTGTATACATACTCAAATTACTGGCAAACAGACATAATTTTACTTCTTCCTTTCTTATTTACATACATTTTATGTCTTGCCTAATTGCTCTTGATAGTACTTCTGGTACTATATTGAATAAGAGTAGCAAGAGTGAGGGTCTTTGTCTTTTTCCTGATCTTAAAGGAAAAGCTTTTAGCTTTTCACCATTGAGCATGACATTAACTGTGGGCCTGTCGTATCTGACCTTTATTATACTGTGGTGTATTCATTCTGTACTTACTTTGTTGACAATTCTTATCATGAAAGTTGTTTAATTTTGTCAAATGCTTTGCACCTATTAAGATTACCATATAATTTTCATATTTCATTCAGTTAATGTGGTGTATCACATTTACTGATTTGCATACACTGAAACATCATTATATCCAAAGGATGAAACCCACTTGATCATGTTGTGTGATCCTTTAAATTTAATGTTGAATTCTGTTTTCTAGTATATTGCTGGGGATTTTTGCATCTATGTTAATCAGGAATAAGGTCTATAATTTTCTTTTCTTCTGATGTCCTGGTATAGCTTTGGTACCAGGGTGTCTTAGTTTGTTCTGCATTGCTATGAAGGAATACCTGGGGCTGGGTAATTTATAAAGAAAAAGATTTATTTGGTTCACAGTTCTACAGGCTGTACAAGAAGCATGGCACCAGCAACTGCTTCTAGTGAGGGCTTCATGAAGCTTCCACTCACTGTAGAAGGTGTTGGGTAGCCAGCATGTCACATGGCAAGAGAAGTGCAAGAGAGAGAGGAAAGGAGATGCCAGGCTCTTTTTAGCAATAAGATTTTGTGGGAACTGCTAGAGCGAAAATTCATTCGTTAACACAAGGAGGGCACCAAGGTGGTCATGAAGGACGTGGCCTTGTAACCCAAAGACCTTTCACTGGGCCCCAACCGCAATATTGGAGATCAAATTTCAACATGAGATTTAGAGGAGACAAATATCCAAAGGATACCACAGGGTAATACTGGCTTCATAAAATGAGTTTGGAAGTGTTCCCTCCTCTATAGTTTCTTGGAAGAGATTGAAATGGATTGATATTCTTTAAATGTCTGGCAGAATTTATCCATGAAGCCATCTGGACATGGACTTTTCTCTGTTTGGAGACTTTTGATTATGATTTCATTATCCTTAAAGCTGGTCTTTCAGATTTTCCACTTCTTCATGCTTCAGTCTTGGTGTGTTGTGTGTTTCTAGTAGTTTATACATTCTTTCGATGTTACCCGATATGTTGCTGTATAATTGTTCATAGTAGTCTCTTGGATCCATTATTTCTGTGGTATCCATTTAATGTCTTCTGTTTCATTTCTCTATTTATTTGAGTGTTCTCTCTTTTTCTCTTAGTGAATATAGCTAAAGGTTTGTCAGTTTCATCTTTTCAAAAAACAAATTAAGTTGATACACCACATTAACTGAATGAAGTATCAAAATCATATGGCAATCTTAATAGGTGCAGAGAAAGCATTTGACAAAATTAAACAACTTTCATGATAAAAAAATTGTCAACAAAGTAAGTGTAGAATGAATGCACCACAGTATAATAAAGGTCAGATACGACAGGCCCACAGTTAATGTCATGCTCAATGGTGAAAAGCTAAAAGCTTTCCTCTAAGATCAGAAAAAAGACAAAGACCCTCACTCTTGTTACTTTTATTCAATATAGTACCAGAAGTATTACCAAGAGCAATTAGGCAAGAAAAAGACATAAAATGTAGTAAATAAGAAGGGAAGAAGTATGTTTGTTTGCCAATAATTTGAGTATATATAGAAAATCTTATATACTTCACCAAAAAATACAAAAACTAATAAACAAATGAGTAACATTGAAGGATAAAAATCAACATAAAATATCAGTTGCATTTATATACACTAACAACAAGTTATCTGAAAAAGAAATTAAGAAAAATTTCATTGACTTTGGTATCTTTACAAGTCTGTCTTTAATTTCTTTCTCCTCTGGTTTTTATTCTTTCCTTTCTTCTGCTGACTTTGGACTTTTTGTTCTTTTTTGCTACTTTCTTGGGGTGAAAAGTTACATTATTTGAGATCTGCTGTGGTTTAAATGCATCCCTCTGAAGTTCATTTGTCGGAAACATAATCTCCAATGTAACAGTGTTTGGAAGTGGGACCTAATGAGAGCTGACTGAGTCATAAGGGTGAAGTCTTCATGAATGGCTAATGTCATTATCATAATAGTGAGTGAGTTATTATAAGTAGGTTGCTGTAAAGTGAGTCCAGCCCCTGATGCCTCTCTCTGTCTTATGTGCTGTCTTGCTCTTCTGCCATGGGATAACACCACAAGAAGGCCCTCATCAAATGCCAGTACCATGCTCTTGGACTTACCATTCTTCAGAACTGTGAGAAATAAATTTCTTCTTTTTATTAAGTACCCAGTCTGTAGTGTTCTGTTATAGAAAAAGAAAATGGATTGACACAAGCTCTTTCTTTAAATATGAGTGTCATATTGAACGGGCAAAAGCTAGAAGCATTCCCTTTGAAAACTGGCACAAGGATGCCCTCTCTTACCATTCCTATTCAACATAGTATTGGAAGTTCTGGCCAGGGCAATCAGGCAAGAGAAAGAAATAAAGCATATTCAAATAGGAAGAGAGAAAGTCAAATTGTCTCTGTTTGCAGATTACATGAATGTATATTTAGAAAACCCCATCATCTCAGCCCCAAATCTCCTTAAGCTTATAAGCCATTTCAGCAAAGTCTCAGGATACAAAACCAATGTGCAAAAATCACAAGCATTCTTATACCAATAATAGAGAGCCAAATCATGAGTGAACTCCCATTCATAATTGCTACAAAGAGAATAAAATAACTAGTAATGCAACTTACAAGGGATGAGAAGGACCTCTTCAAGGAGAACTACAAACTATTGCTCAAGGAAATAAGGGAGGACACAAACAGATGGAAAAACATTCCATGCTCGGGGAAAGAATCAACATTGTGAAAATGGCCATATGCCCAAAGTAACTTATAGATTCAATGCTATCCCTATCAAACTACCATTGACTTTCTTCACAGAATTAGAAAATATAAATTTTATATGGAATCAAAAAAGAACCTGTATAGCCAAGACAATCCTAAGCAAAAAGAACAAAGCTGGAGGCATCACGCTACCTGACTTCAAACTATACTACAAGGTGACAGTAACCAAAACAGCATGGTACTGGTACCAAAACAGATATATAGACGAATGGAACAGAACAGAGGCCTCAGAAATAATGCCACACATCTACAACTATCAGGTCTTTTACAAACCTGACAAAACAAGCAATGGGGAAAGGATTCCCTATTTAATAAATGGTGTTAGGGAAACTAGCTAGCCATATGCAGAAAACTGAAACTGGACCCCTTCCTTACACCTTATATAAAAATTAACTCAAGATGAATTAAAAACTTAAATGAAAGACCTAAAACCATAAAAACCCTAGAAGAAAACCTAGGCAATACCATTCAGGACTAGACTTCATGACTAAAACACCAAAAGGCAACAAAAGCCAAAATTGACAAATGGGATCTGATTAAACTAAAGAGCTTCTGCACAGCAAAAGAAACTATTAACAGAGTAAACAAGCAACCTACAGAATGGAAGAAAATTTTTTCAATCTATCCATCTGACAAAGGGCTAATGTCCATAATCTACAAGGAACTTAAACAAATTTACAAGAAAAAAACAAACAATACCATCAAAAAGTGAGCAAAGGATATGAACAGACACTTCTCAAAAGAAGATATTTATGCAGCCAACAAACATATGAAAAAAAGCTCATCATCACTGGTTGTTAGAGAAATGCAAATCAAAACCACATTGAGATACCATCTTGTGCCTGTTAGAATGGCGATCATTAAAAAGTCAGAAAACAATAGATGTTAGAGAGGATGTGGAGAAATGGGCTTTTACACTGTTGGTGGGAGTGTAAATTAGTGCAACCATTGTGGAAGACAGTGTGGCGATTCTTCAAGGATCTAGAACCAGAAATACCATTTGACCCAGCAATCCCATTACTGGGTATATACCCAAAGAATCATAAATCATTCTATTATAAAGCCACATGCACATGTATATTTATTGCAGCACTGTTCACAATAGCAAAGACTTGGAACCAACCCAAATGCCCATCAATGATAGACTGGATAAAGACAATGTGGCACATATGCACCATGGAATACTATGCTCCCATAAAAAAGGATGAGTTCATGTCCTTTGCAGGGATATGGATGACACTGGAAACCATCATTCTCAGCAAAGTAACACAGGAACAGAAAAATAAACACCGCATGTTCTCACTCATAAGTGGGAGTAGAACAATGAGAACACCTGGACACAGGGAGGGGAACATCACACACCAGGGCCTGTCAGGAAGGTGGGGGCTAGGAGAGGGATAGCATTAGAAGAAATACTCATGTAGATGACGGGTTGATGGGTGCAGCAAACCACCATGGCACGTGTATACCTATGTAACAAACCTGCATGTTCTGCACATGTATCCCAGAACTTAAAGTATATATATGTGTGTGTGTGTGTGTGTGTGTGTGTGTGTGTGTGTGTGTGTGTGTGTATCACTCTAAGCTCACCTCTCAGACCTACTCTGGTTACAGCTCACAGTTTCAGTATCTTGTGTTCCCTTTTCTGTTTTGTTTTGTTGGTCTCAAAAGATTTGTGTTTCCTTTTCCATTGACCCATTGTTTGTTCAGTAGCATGTTGTTCAATTTTCACATTTTTGTGAATTTTCCAAAATTCCTTATTGTTCTAGTTTCATACTGTTGTAATAGGGAAAGAAACTTGATGTAATTTCAGTCTTCTTAAATTTGTTAAGACATGTTTTGTGATCTAATATATGCTCTATCCTGGAAAATGCTCCTTGTGAGCTTGCGAAGAATGAATATTTGGTTGCTTTTTGATGAAATGTTCTGATATGTCTGTTAGGTCCATTTGGTTAAACCATAGTTCAAGTCTAAAGTTTCCTGACTGATTTTCTGTCTAGATGGTCTGTCTATTGTTGAATGTTGGGTATTAACGTTTCTTTCTATTATTGCATTGTAGTATAGTTCTTCCTTTATTTCTGTTAATATTTGCTTTATACATTTAGACCATCCCATGTTGGGTGCATATATGTCTATAACTGTTTAGATCCTCTTGATGAATTAGCCCTTTAATCAAGATACAATGACCTTCTTTGTTTTACTTTAAAGTTTTTGATGTAACATCTATTTTGTCTGATGTAAGTGTAGCTACTCTTGCATTTAATTTTAATGGTTTAATTAAAACTTGTCTTCCTGGGCTGGTCTGATGGTAGCAAGTTATCTCTATTCACAGTCAGTTACAAATAGAACCCCTCATTCTACTCTTTCCCCACTTCTCACTACTGCACTTGGCTAGTCTTAAAAATTAATTAATTGGTGGGGAGTAGTGACTCACGTCTGTAATCCTAGCACTTTGGGAGGCTGAGGTGGGTGGATCACCTGAGGTCAGGAGTTTGAGACCAGCCTGGACAATGTGGTAAAACTGCATATTTAATAAAAATACAAAAATTAGCCAGGCATGGTGGCACATGCCTGTAGTCCCAGCTACTCAGGAGGCTGAGGCAGGAGAATCACTTGAACCCAGGAGGCAGAGGTTGCAGTGAGCTGAGGGCATTCATCACTAGACTTGCCTTACAAGATCATGCCACTGCACTCCAGCCTGGGTGACAGAGCAAGACTCTGTCTAAAAAATAATAATAATTAATAAAATTAGAAATAAAATGTGTCTCAGGGAAGTCCTCTTTGAATTTAACCTGTTTGGGTACTTTGAGTTTCATGTATCTGGATATATACATCTTTTCTCGCATTTGGAAAGTTTTCAGCCATCATTTTAAAAGTAAGCTTTGGCCGGGTGCAGTGGCTCACGCCAGTAATCCCAGTACTTTGGGAGGCTGAAGCAGGTGGATCATGAGGTCAAGAGATCGAGACCATCCTGGCCAACATGACGAAACCCCCTCTCTACTAAAAATACAAAAATTAGCTGGGCATGGTGGCGTGTGCCTATAGTCCCAGCTACTCAGGAGGCTGAGGCAGGAGAATCGCCTGAACCTGGGAGGTGGAGGTTGCAGTGAGCTGAGATCGAACCACTGCATTCCAGCCTGCTGACAGCACGAGACTCTGTCTCAAAAACAAAAACAAACAAAAAAAGTAAGCTTTCACCACTTCCTCTATCTCTTCTCCTGGGACTTCTGTGACATGTATTTTAGTTCTTTTGATGGTCTCCAATAAATCCCATACACTTTCTTTATTCTTTTTCATTCTTTTTTCTTTTTCACCTCTGCCTAGATAATTTCAAATGGCTTGTCTTCAACTTCACAGATACCTTCTTCAGCTTGAACAAGTCTATTCTTGATGTTACCTATTGCATTTTCATTTTATTCATTGTATTCTTTAGTTTTGGAGTTTCTGTTAAGTTCTTCTTTATGCTTTATGTCCCTTTGTTTATTTCTTGCTTTGTTCATGTATTTTTTTCTTGATTTTGTTGACTGGTCTGTGTTCTCTTGTAGCTCAGAGAGCTTCCTTAAAACAATTATTTTGAATAATTTATCAATTTGTAGTTCTCCATCTTTGGACAGTTACTAGAACCACATTAGGTTTTTTTGGTGATGTCATATTTGCATGATTCTTCATGCTTTTTGTAGCCTTGTTACAAATGTCTATGCATTTAAAGGCACAAACACATCTGTTTTAGAGACTGGTTTTGGCAAGTCAAGACCTCCTGGGTCTTTACCCTGCTGGGTTCCTGGACTGATGGGTCTGTCTCCAGGATCACAGATGAGCTGGGCTGCAGCGAGGTAATTTAGCTGTTTACAATTCCACAGCTGAGTCTGTGGTTGGCAGGCTTGTCACCATAGTTACAGACAGGCATGGTTCCTGCCAGACCCTCAGGTGGACAGGACTTCCTCTGGAATATCAGTCCAGTGGGTCTAGAGCCATGTCACAGAGCCACGTCTGTGTCTGTAGTCAAAGCTACAGGCAGCAGTCCTGTTATCACGGGCACAGACAGGTGTGGCTCTCATTCGGTCTCTGCCTGAGAAGAAGAACCTCCAGGACTAAACAAAACAGGACTGGAGCTGAGTCACAGGGCTGCTTCAGGGTCCACAGCTGGGACCTAAGTCAGCAGACCTACCACTGGGGGCTCAGGTGGCTGTGTCTCCTATCAGTTCCCTGAGTGGACAGGACTGCCTCCAGACCACAGCAGAGACTAGTACTGAGTGTCAAGGCTACTTCAGGGTCCATGGCCAGGACTGACTTCAGTGTCCACAGCCAAAACTGAGGTTGTTGGTCCTGCTAATAAGAACACAAGTGAGTGTTACTTGGTCACTGGTCAGGCAGGACTGGGATAGGGGATGGGTCTGGGTCACAGGGCCACTTACCGATCCACAGTTGGGTTCCTTGCCTGCTGCCTGTTACTGGGGACATGAATGGGCATGGCTTCTTCTGGTTCTCTTGGAAGGTGGGACGGGCTGCAGGACCACAGCAAAGCAGGGCTGAAGCAGAGTCCTTAGTGGGATGGGGCTGCTTCGGTCGACAGCTGGGACCGTATACAGTGAGCTAGCTAATGGAGTACAAGTTTGTCTTCTCAAAGGAGCTCTTCAGGGTCTTAGACTTCTCTGGGGTTTCACTATCTCCTACCTGGATCTCAAAGCTCTCACAAAGACGCTTTAATCTGTGGGTGGCTGCCAGATGATTATGTAGAAGAATGCAAGCTGGGGACCACCATCTTGCTGATGTTTGAAGAAATTCTTTTAACAATTCTTGCAAGGTCTAAAAGCAACAAATTAATTTTTGTTTGAGAAGATCTTTATTTCTTCTTAAGAAAAAGGACTTTCTTTTTAGAGCAGTTTTAAGTTCACAGCAAAATTAGAAGTCAGATATAGAGATTTCCCATCTATCCTCTGCCACCACACATGCACACGGTCCCCGACTATCAACATTCCCCACAAGAATGGTACATTTGTTATAATGATGAACCTATATTAACACATCATTGTTACCCAAAGTCCAGAGTTTACATTAGGTCTCATTCTGACTGCATATTCTGTGGGTTTGGACAAATGTATAATGACATGTATCCTTCATTACAATGTCACGTGGAGTATTTTCTTTCTTTTTTTTTTTTTCTTTTTAACCTGGAGTCTCCCTCTGTCACCCAGGCTGGAGTGCAGTGGCATGATCTCAGCTCACTGCAACTCCTGCTATCCAGGTTCAAGTGATTCTCCTGCCTCAGCCTCTCCAGTAGCTGGGATTATGGGCATGCACTACCACACCCAGCTAATTTTTGTATTTTTAGTAGAGACAGGGTTTCACCATGTTGGCCAGGCTGGTCTTGAACTCCTTACCTCAAGTGATCTGCCTGTCTTGGCATTCCAAAGTGCTGGGATTACAGGCATGAGCTGCCAAGCCTGGTCTATGTAGAGTATTTTCACTGCCTTAAAAATCTTCTGTACTCCAACTCTTCATCCCTCTATCCCCCACCCAACCCGACAACTACTCATCTTCTTATTGTCTGCATAGTTTTGCCTTTTCCAGAATATCATATAGCTGAAATCATAGAGTTTATAGCTTTTTCAGATTGGCTTCATTTACTTAGTAACATGTGTTTGAGGTTCCTCTGTCTTTTCATGACTCGGTAGCTTATTCCTTTTTAACACCAAATAATACTCCCTTGTGTGGACTTCCCCCAAGTTTGCAGTAGAGGAAGTCCCTTAGGCGTTAGACTGTCAAGACGCTTTGTAGGCCAGTTTATTTCTCCATTCACCTACTGAGGTGCATCTTGGTCGCTTCTAAGTTTTAGAAATTATCAATAAAGCTGCTGTCAGCATCTGTATGCAGATCTATTTGTTGACATAAATTTTCAACTTACTTGAGAGTTATTTTTGATAGGTACGCATTCTCAGTTTTACAAGATGAAAATAGTCCTGTGGATGGATGATGGTGATGGGAGCAGGACTATGTGAATGTGCTTTATGCCACTGAACTGTACATTTTTAAATGGTTAAGATGGTAATTTTATGTGCATTTCACCACAATTCTTTTTTTCAATGAGAATACATTCCAAAATTTCCTACCTTGGTTTCTTGGTAAATTACCTTTAGTAAAGTTCCAATATCAGTAGGAATGAAAACCTTAAAATGCATATCTTTTGATCCAGCAATTCCATTTCTTGAAGTATTCTAAAAAATCAGACATGGCAATAATATTGTAAATATACACACATTTACCACCTAATATTTTTACATAATGAAACATGGCAAACCACTTAACTGTCCAAAAATAGGCAATTCATTAAATATTTCTTTGTGTATCACCAAACAATGTAACTATTTTAAAAATTATGGCAGGCATGGTGGCTCACACCTGTAATCCCAGCACCTCAGGAGACCCAGGTGAGGAGATTGCTTGAGTCTCAAAGTTCAAGACCAGCCTGGGCAACATGGCGAAACCCCATCTCTACTAAAAATACAAATTAACCAGGCATATTGGCACAGGCCTGTGGTCCCAGCTACTTGGGAGGCTACAGTGAGGGGATCCCTTGAGCCAGGGTTGTTGAGGCTACAGTGAGTCAAGACGGCGCCACTGCACTCCAGCCTGGGTGTCAGAGGAGGCCCCGTCTCATAATAATAATAATAATAGTAATAATAATGATGTAGTGTGATTTCCATGAAATTTCATTCCAGTATTTTGTTATGTTGAAAAAAGCAGATCACAAAACAGTGCGCTGTGTGTGTGTGTGTGTGTGTGTAAGGCTTTTCAAGTGATTTATCTAGAGAATTATCTGACAAGCATTGAGATCGTGTTAAAACCCTGCCCAGATGAACCTTAGGGAACCTGCATAACCTTTGATTCACACAGAAAACCACATCTATTACTTCTTGAGTGCTGATTCTGGGCCAGGCTCTTTATGTACACAGTTCATTTAATCCTTACAGCAGCCTTTCATGGTAGGCACATTTACTATTCTTGTTTGTAGATAAGAACTCATGGAAATTGAGTGCCTGGTTCAGGCTCACAGCCAGGCAGCCGCAGGATGGGGAAGCTGGAAGCCAAGCTATCTAATATCCACACCAGCAGACTGCTGCCCCATGGAACCCTCTCTATACACAGGCCTGGGTCAAGACAGTGTTGCAGGTTCAAGGAATTGGGGAGCTGATCAACAGGAAATAATATGACTACAAAGTGACAGTAGCACACACATGCTTTATTTGGGAGATGCTTTAGGATGGGGAGGAATCCCCTCAGGCATGAGCCTGTCAAGAGGCTTGGACAGCCAGGAGGAACACCATACTAAAAGACAGGAAGGCAAAGGAGCTCCTGGGGACAGGGTGTGAGACATGGGGGAGCTCCTGGGTACAGGGTGTGCGAGACGGGGGTTGCACTTCTAGGTGATGTCACACAACAGCCTGGTAGGGAGAATCTGGGTCAGAGAGCGCCAAGGGCAGCAGTGGCTGGGGGTCCCCATAGCCTCAAAGTTCATCTTATCTATGGCTAATAGATTGTGTACGTGGTTTTGTGGGGTACGCAAAGCAGGTGACCTCTAAATGACTAAAAATATGCTTATCTGGGCTACATTTAAAACAGCTGCATGTGTAAAAGTTGAGGTTGATGAATGGATCTCAGCCTATTGTTAATAAAAACACTAGGGGCCAATATACACAGGCCAACTTTGGTTTATCTAACATCTTTGACTGTTGTAACAGAGCAGCCAGTCAAGGGCTGCATCAATCATGGGTCCCTGGAATATATACAGCCTTGTGGAGGAGAAGGGCTGTGTTAGGAGGCTGCGGGATACCCTTCCCCTGACCAACAGAGAGTGTGGCTGCAGTTGAGTGCAAGGAATGTCCTCCCTGTGGAGCAGGACAATATTGCTTTCAGGTGTTTTCATTTTTAAAATGATTATGTATATATGTATATCTATATAAAATTTGGTATATATATGGTATATATTATATATATATGTACACCATAAAATTTATCATAGTAATAATTTTTAGGTGTATAATCAGTGATGTTAATTACATGAACAATATTGTGCTACCATCATCTCTATCCATTTCCAGAACACTTTTATCATTACAGACTGAAATTTTGTACCCATTAAACAATAACTGCCAATTTGCTCCTTCTCCAGCCCCTGGTAACTGTGATCTATTTTTTTTCTCTCTATGCATTTGTCAATTCTAGGTACTTCATATAAATGCAAATATACACTATTTGTCCTTTTGTGACAGGCTTATTTCACTTAGCATATTGTTTTCAAGTTTAATCCATATTGTAGCATGTGTCAGAATTTCATTCCCTTTTATTGTTGAAGAATATTTCTTTTTATGTACATACCATATTTTGTTTATCTATTCATCTGCTGATCAACATTTGGGTTTTTTCCATCTTTTGGCTATCGTGAATGATGCTGCAATGAACATTGGTATACAAGTGTCTATTTGAGTCGTTGCTTTCAAATCTTTTGGGGATATATCTAGAAGTGAAATCACCGGATCATATGCTAATTCTATGTTTAACTTTTTGAGGAACCACCAAACCATTTCCTACAGCAGCTGCTACCATTTCACATTCCAATCAACAATGTTGACTGGATTCAAATTTCTCCACTTCCTCATTCTCACTTGCTATTTTTTGGTTTTCTTTGTTTGTTTTTGACAATAGCCACCCTAATGAGTGTGAAGTGGTATCTCATTGTGGTTTTGATTTGCATTTTCCTAATCACTAATGATGTTGAGCACTTTTTCATGTGCTAATTGACCATCTGTATTTCTTCTTTGGAGAAATGTCTATTTAACCCCAAATTTTAATTAAATTGTTTGTTTTTTGTTGATGAGTTGTAGGAGCTCTTTATATGTTCTAGATATTAATAGTTTATCAGATATATAATTTGCAAATTTTTCCCATTCCATAGATTGCCTTTTCACTCTTTTGATTGTGTCCTTTGATGCACAAGTTTTTAATTTTGATGAAGGCCAATTTATCTCTTTTCTTTTGTTGCTTATCCTTTTAGTGCCATTGCCAAGAAATCATTGTCAAATCACAACATGAAGCGTTTTCTCTATGGTTTCTTCTAAGAGTTTTGTGGTTTTTAGCTCTTATGCACAGATCTTTGATATATTTTGAGTTAATGTTTGCATATAATACTAGGTAAGGGTCCAATTTCATTCTTTCGCATCTGGATATCTGTCTTTCTTAGCACCATTTGTTGAAAAGACTGTCCTTTCCCCAGTTGAATGATCTTTTCACCCTAGTCAAAAATTAACTAACCATGTATGTGAGAGTTTATTTCTGGAATTGGTATTCTATTCCTTTGGTCCAAATGTCTGCCTCATGCCAGTACCATATTGTTTTGAGTACTGAAGACTTGAAGTAAGCTTCAAAACTGGGAAATCTGAGTATTCCAACTTTGCTCTGTTTTTCAAGATTGTTGTGGCAATTTGGGGTTCCTTACATTCCCATATGAATTTTAGAATGGGTTTTATTACTTCTATGAAAGAAAATGCCTTTGTATTCTGATAGGGGCTGAACTGAATCTATATATCACTTTGGGCATATTATTATCTTAGCAATGTAAAATCTTCCGTTCTATGTCTATGTATTTTTGTCTTCTTTAATTTGTTTTAGCGATGTTTTGTAGTTTTCAGTGTACAAGTCTTTCAACTTTTGGGTTAAGTTTATTGCTAAGTATTGTATTCTTTTTTATGCCATTGTAAGTGGAATTATTTTCTTAATTTCCTTTACAGATTGTTTATTGTTAATGTATAGAAATGCAGCTGATTTACTGTATATCAATTTTTTATCTTTCAACTTTGCTAAATTCATTTATTAGTTCTAATAGGTTTTTTTTTCATGGAATCTTTAGATTTTCTTAAAACATATTTTTCACTGCAAACAGAGAAAATTTTACTTCTTTCTTTACAATTTGGGTGTCTTTTATTTATGTTTCTTGCCTAATCACTCTGGTTAAAACTTCTAACACTATGTTGCATAGAAATGGCAAATGCCTGCCTCTGTATCCTGTTTTTGATATTAGGGGGAATGTTTTCAGTCTTTCACCATACAGTATGGTGTTAGCTGTGGGTCTTTCATAGTCCTGGAGATGAGGATGGGAGATCTTGGATAATCATTTTAGAATTTTACCACAAGAAGATCCAGGCCTAGCATAACGCTCCGCTTAAAACAGGTATCTATAAATACTTGCTGTGCTTATTTTCTGTTTTCCTGCCAGGGCCTCTCCTTACCCCTTTCCACCTTACTCTGTGCCTCGCAGTTCTACTAGCCTTTATGGACTTCACTGATGGATTCCTTTGTCCTCTGGTTTCTTATTATGTTGCCAGTGGGTGGCACAGTACAAAGTTAGAGTGCAGGAGGAGAGTGAGGATGGGTATTTATTCCCCAGCCTCCCTCCCTGCTGAATCAACATGGGTTGACTGTGTACCTTTATGGAAGGCCTTTCATATGACCCCCCTCTGACTGCTGCTCCCTTAAGATTCTGGTAACTATTAGAAATGCCAGATATAGTATGCACCTAAAGTAAAAAAATAAAAATAAAAATAAAATGAAATAAAATAGATTCTGGTAACTATTATTTCTTTTCTATTAAGGCCTAGGGATGGTAATGATGCTGTACCTCCCCTTAATCCTGCCTGCACCTTTGTAAATAATGCTTTAGGCTACATTCTGCCTAATTATCTCACGTCAGTGTTCCATCTGTTTCCTCTTGGAATCCTGACTGGCAGGATACTTGCATACAGACTTCTCCAAACCACCTCCATTCATTCATTCATTCATTTCGTCACTCAACAAATTCATTTTTGGCAATTAACTATATGCCAGGCACAGTTCTACACGCTGAGGATAAAGTAGTTAACACATGAAAACCCTGTCCTCTCAGAATTTATATTTGGGCAGGGGAGAGGGACAAACAAACAAGCAAAATATATACTATTATAACGAATAAGCAAAATATTTTATCCCAGATGTGATCACTGCTGTGGAGCAAAAGAGTTGAAAGGGTATAGGAAGCATGGCTAGAATTTTTGATAGGGTAGTCCAGGAGGGCCTCATTGAGAAAGCGACATTTTAGCAAAGATCTGAAGGAGAGGAGAGGTCATGTCACTTGGCTATTTGGAAAAATACCAGATAAAAGGATGTTTTGGCAGGACCATGCCTACTCAAATCCAGAAATAGTAAGGGGGCCAATGTGGTTGGAATAAAGTAAGAAGAGTGGCAGATGAAGTTGAAGTGATTCAGCCCACAAAAGTGGCTAGTCTTCTTATGATCTGAACATTAATAATAATGAAGATAAAGTTTTATGGGTCATTTGTCCAGGTCACTGAAATCTCTATAGTTATCTCTACTTGAATGAAGTAGATGAAATGAATGGCTCATTTCAACTCTGAGATCATCCTGTCCATAAAGAGAGCAAGAGCTTACCAGTCAGCATTAGGTCAGCCTTGTTTCTCATTCAGCTCTGATGTTGAAATCTAGTTCTGATAAACAGAGTTAGGCCTTGCCCAGTTGTGCACAAGCCCAGCACTGCAGTCCACATCTGATAACTAGACCACCAGCTTTGGTATCACATGGAGGTCCCGATCTGATGGCCTCCCTATTACCACAGTTCCTCCAGGACTGGAACTCTGCTTTCAGAAAAGTGAGCCCTGACTCTGGCCCCACCCTGGGCAACTGCTTTCTGCCATCCACTTCTCTGCAAGATCAGACACAAGTGGACTCCATGGACGTCCTGCAGCTGCCCCTGCTGGGTCCTTACCTGTGCTGGCTCTGACCCTATACAATTGCCTGCTTTCTGAGTTCTTGTCCCCCTTCATTTGACCCATCACATCACCAACCAGGTTGCTGACTGTTTTTATCACCCTAAGTTTTAAATTGTTTTTACTGCAAGAATTTCCGCTTTATTTGGTTGTAAATGATAATTTTTTTTTTTTGAGACAAAAAGTCCTACTCAGTTGCCCAGCCTGGAGTGCAGTAGCGCAATCTCGGCTCACTGCAACCTCTGACTCCCAGGTTCAAGTTATTCTCCTGCCTCAGCCTCCCAAATTGCTGGGATTACAAGTGCCCACCACCACACCCAGCTAATTTTTTGTATTTTTAGTAGAGACGGGTTTTCACCATGTTGGCCAGGCTGATCTTGAGCTTCTGACCTCATAATGTGCCCTCCTCGGCCTCCCAAAGTGCTGGGATTACAGGTATGAGCCACCGCACCCAGTCTGAAACCCTATTTAGTCAGGTATCAGGCCTTCTGTATTCATTCTCTGATTTAATTGCACTTTCTTCACTATCCTTTTCTATTTTACTTTCTTTTTGTTCTGCTTCCTGGGGAATTTCTTTAATATTACATTCCAATCTTTATTCGATGTTTTTAGTTCAGCTGCAATAATTTTGTTTGAGGTTTTTATTCTCTCTTATATCTTAATTCCTGTTCTGTTTCATGAATGTAATGTCTTATTTTATCTGTCTGATGATATTAATAAAGGATTTTAGAAGTTTTATTCTGGCTGGGTGCAGCATTAATAAAAGTTTTAAAAAGTTTTCTTCTGGCCGGGCACAGTGGCTCATGCCTGAAATCCCAGCACTTCGGGAGGCTGAGGCGGGTGGATCACTTGAGCACAAGAGTTCGAGACCAGCCTGGCCAACATGGTGAAACCCCATCTCTACTAAAAATACGAAAATTAGCTGGGCACGGTGATGGGCACCTGTAATCCCAGCTACTTGGGAGGCCGAGGCACAAGAATCGCTTGAACCCAGGAGGCAGAGTTTACAGTGAACCAAGACCATGCCACTGCACTCCAGCCTGGGCGACAAAGTGAGACTCGGTCTCAAAATAATAACAATAATGAAATAAAGCTTTTATTCTGTTCTTTTCATCATCTCTGTCTCCCCTAACTTCTGTTCTCCTGGTATTTGTTCGTTTCGGTCCATGTGTAGCAGCTTTTCTTCAAACAACAGGCGATGCTTGCTGACCTGTTCCCATTGCAGAGGGAGAGACTGACAGCTCAGTAGAGTATCTGGGAGGGTAGCCCAGGCTTGTCAGTTCGGGACTTCTCTATAGGACATTCAAGTGGCAAGCCAAATTAAAAAAAAAAAATTCTTTTTGGAAGACTACCAAAACCAGAATTCGAGGAGTTTTTTCTACAGTCCTTTGAGATTTCCCCAGTAGATAACCTCCTGCCTTTGGGTAGCCAGGAGAGTTAGGGGTAGAACAGAAGCCTGAGAGCAGAAACAATCTACGAACAGTTGAAGAAGAGCAGCAGGGATTTTGTTGCTTAGTATGCAGATTTAATTTTAACCTGCCCTCTCTTCCTCCCTTCTTCCTGTCAACCTAAAATAATCAAAAGGCTCAGGCTCCACTTAAAAGAGTTTATTCAAGTGCAAGTGTGAGGGTAGCAGACAGCAAAGAATGGTGAGCATCACTTCTTGGTGTGGGGAGAGGTGAAGATCATTCATATAGACCAAAAACAGGGGTCTGAACAAAACTACATTTTCTTTTCCTTTTTTTTTTGGAGACAGATTCTTGCTCTGTTGCCCAGGATGGAGGGCAGTGGCATGATTTTGGCTCACTGCAACCTCCGCCTCCCAGATTCAAGGGATTCTCAAGCCTCAGCCACCCGAGTAGCTGGGATAACAAGCATGTGCCACCACACCTGCCCGGCTAATTTTTTGTATTTTTAGTAGAGAAGGAGTTTTGTCCTGTTGGCTAGGCTCGTCTTGAACTTCTGGTCTCAAGTGACCTGCCCACCTTGGCATCCCAAAGTGCTGGGATTACAGGTATAAGCCACTGTGTCCGGCCAGAATTACAACGTATTTTAATACAAGATAACACATGGGCCCGGCGTGGTGGCTCACGCCTGTAATCTCTTCACAACTGAAGTAAAACAGAAACGTTCACGTTTTTCTTTAAAAACTTTCTCTCTCTCGAGTTAGCAATTTAAAATTAAAACCCATTCTCAAATCAATGCTAGCCATTTAATTTTGCTGACTTCTTATGTTTCAGATTTGAAATTTAATGATCTCTTAGTAAAATCTTAAATGTTGATTTTATGATCTGTGAAAGATGACACTTTCAGCAAAGTCTTAAGCATGCTAATAACAATTCACTTTATTATTATTTTTTGTTTGGATTTCATTGAGCTATTTTGGGGTTAATCTTTTGGCCCTCACATATGCAGAACTCCTTCGAGTTCAATGGGTGTTATGTGCATGGAAGAACTTGAGAACTGGGCCTTTGGTTTATTTCTGCAATACTCACTTGAATTGCCTCTGCTTAGTTTTCAAAAGGTGGCTTCCCGGATCTCTATTCATTTGTGCACTGTGCCCTCTCTTTCTCTTTGTAAATTTGGACAATGCATACCCCTACCCTCTCTTTGGTGTACAGAAGTTCTGGTCTATGAAGCGCTGTTGCTTAGCAACAGGTTAACTGGCTCTTTCTCTCTATGGTGGACTACAAAAAAGCCGATCAGGACCTCCACAAACTTTTATTTATTGAGGAATACAGATGCAGTTTCTTATGCTGCATTACCGATGGGCCATATGGCGTAAACTCTATCTTTAAACTGCAGCAAGATAGAAAATGTATGTTTCAAAATCAAATTTTTTCAGATTCACATTGGCATACTTGTTTGGCTTGGTTTTAAAATAATTCATTTATTGAAAAAGAGTGCTTTTACAGAAATATAGTACATATTCCCTCTGAATTAATTAATTAATTAATTTGAGACAAGAGTCTCAACTCTCACCCAGGCTAGAGTGCAGTGGTGTGATCTGGAGTCACTGCAACCTCTGCCTCCTTGGCTCAAGCCATCCTCCCACCTCAGCCTCTCAAGTAGCTGGGACCACAGAGGCATGCTACCATGCCTCGTCAACTTTTTTTGTGTTTTTGGTAGAGACAGGGTTTCACCATGTTGCCCAGGCTCCTCTGAAATTCCTGAGCTTAAGCGGTCCACCTGCGTCGGCCACCCAAAGTGCTGGGATTACAGGCGTGAGCCAACTGCGCTTGGCCTCCCCCTGAATTTAAACAAGCAAACAAACAAAAACCAACCAAACAAACAAAAAACCAGACACGCGTTTAAGCTGATTACAAAAACTTTTCCAAAATATCTTCTCCTACTAAAGTTTCCTTCAGATAATTAGTGTTTGGAATAGAAAGAGGGTGTTGACAAAAAAAATCTTCCTATATCTTATATCAAGTTTAAAACAGTGGAAGCCAATTTGGGATTCACAAATGCAATACTATGACAGAAATCAAAAACTTTTAGAAAGCATCTTTAGGAAGTTCTAAGATTAAATTCCATTGAACTGGGAAACAAATAAAGCTAAGGTAAAGTCTGGTAGTTTCTCATTCAGTAATGAAGACCCACAACATGCAGATTCTTCACCTGCCAAGCAAACAGTTCTAAAAACCTCTTGGTAGAGAAGGAGATAAAAAGTTATATTTAAGAACACTTGATTACCTACAAACAAAAACAAAAAACAACCCTTCAAGTTTAACTGTTATTCATTTTTTTAAGTTTTGGGACTTCTTGTGCTGGCCAAGATGGAGTAGGCACGGTGCAGTCAAGTTCTCCCACTCATCAAAACTAAAACTAAGAATTTTTTTTTTTTTTTGAGATGGAGTCTTGCTGTGTCGCTCAGGCTGGAGTGCAGTGGTGCAATCTCAGCTTGCTGCAACCTCTGCCGCCTGGATTTAAGTGATTCTCCTGACTCAGCCTCCCGAGTAGCTGAGATTACAGGCATGCACCACCACATCCGACTAATTTTTGTATCTTTAGTAGAGATGGGGTTTTCCCATGTTGGCCTTGAACTCCTGACCTCAGGTGATCCACCCACCTCAGCCTCCCCCCAAAATCGAAGAACTCTAAACAAAACTAAATGCCAACTCACTAAGGTCTCTGGAAAGTAAATAATGGCAGGCAAATTGGAAGAAGGAGGGTAACAAAACTTGAAGAAGCCACAAAACAGGCAAGCATTTCCCAGTTTTCTGTCTCCTACCCCTTTATGTTTTTTTTGTTTTTTTTTTGTTTTTTTTTTAGACGGAGTCTCTCTCTGTCATCCAGGCTGGAGTGCAGTGGAACGATTTTGGCTCACTGAAACCTCCGCCTCCTGGATTCAAGCAATTCTCCTGCCTCAGCCTCCTAAGTAGCTGGGATTACAGGTGCCTGCCACCACATCTGGCTAATTTTGTATTTTTAGTAGAGACTGGGTTTTACCATGTTGGCCAGGCTGGTCTCAAAGTCTTTCTTTCTTTTTTTTCTTCTTGAGACAGAGTCTTGCTCTGTTGCCCAGACTGAAGTGTAATGGCATGATCTTGGCTCACTGCAAGCGCCACCTCTCGGGTTCAAGAAATTCTTCCTGCCTCAGGCTTCCAAGTAGCTGGGACTACAGGCACGTGTCACCATGCCCAGCTAATTTTTTTGGTATTTTTCAGTAGAGCTGGGATTTCACCGTGTTAGCCAGGATAGTCTCGAACTCCTGACCTCCCGATCCACCCACCTTGGCCTCCCAAAGTGCTGGGATTACAGGTGTGAGCCACCACGCCCAGCCTCAAAATCTTGACCTTGGGTGATCTACCTGCCTCAGCCTCCCAAAGTGGTGGAATTATAGGCATGAGCCACCAGACCCAGGCCCTTTCAGCTTTGATATAAAGGTAGCCCTCCAAGTCAAGGAACTTCCCAGTTGACATGTGCAATAAAAACTCCAAGAAAAGCTCGGTCTTTCTGGCCAGAGGACCAGGAAAAGGAGCCCCTCTGAACCAAAGAATGCAGGGGGAAATCCCTGTGTTCTTTCTTTCTCTCTCTCTCCCTTTCTTTTTCTTTCCCAGCCCTGCTGTGAGGGAGACCCCAGTCATGCTACCATAAAGAGGCAGATGGGCAATAAAACTCCAAGAGGTTTCTGTGAGCCAAGCAGCATGTGTCGAGGAATCCTAGAGAAGAGAGCGCTAGAGGAGGGAAATCCCTAATTCTGGGTATAGGCTGGCACAAGTCCTGGGCTCAGGCCTAAGCCACACATGCACAGACAGACACAAGAAGTGAACAGTGCCTTTGAAATTTGAAATGCCTCCAGGACCACCACCACAGAAGGAGACAGTTTGTCATCTGAAGTTAACTGGACTGGTTGTCTGCTTAAAATCAATCTTCTCCAGGGGATTTTAACAAGTTGCAGACTCTCAGGACTTGATATTCAAAACATCCAAGATTTGATCCAACATTACTAGACGCTCAAGGAGCCAGGTTAGTATGACCTATCCACAAGGAAAAAGACAACCAACACATGTCATTCCAAAAGTGACTCAGATGCTGGATCATCAGACAACTTAAAACACCTTTTATAATCATGCTCTTAAGATGAAAACAAAGGGCCAGGCATGGTGGCTAATGCCTGTAATCCCAGCACTTTGGGAGACCAAGGCAGGTGGATCACCTGAGGTCGAGAGTTTGAGACCAGCCTGGCCAACATGGTGAAACTCCATCTCTACTAAAAATACAAAAATTAGCTGGGCATGGTGGTATGCGCCTGTAATCCCAGCTACTCGGGAGGCTGAGGCAGGAGAATTGCTTGAACCTGGGAGGCAGAGGTTGCAGTGAGCTGAGATTGCTGCTTGGGTGACAGAGCAAGAGTCTGTCTTAAAAAAAAAATGGTGAAAAGAAAGAAGTTCTTGATAGAGACACAGAAGCTATGAAAATTACCAACGGGAATTCTAGAACTGAAAAA